>VDFB02058242.1:298754238-298904217 GCA_007258455.2 Sequoia sempervirens | reverse complement strand
ACACACACTTTCCTCTTGACACCATTCACTCAACAACACTCACTTTCTTAAATGATCGATCTTCATTTTATATGCCTTGTATTACTATTATACTTTTTTGTATCAAATAATAACTTTGATATACATGGTCTATACACAATAAATAACCATACTACACAATTGAACTATATTAGATCCTATCACCGCTTGAACCTTCATAACATTTATTGTTCAAGATCATAATTCAACTTTGAGCTATTATTGCAAATCAAATTTTATCTTCTGTATTGATTTCCATTGCTTGACTGTAAGTCAACCACCTAACTATTGAGAATTTCAAAACATTAAATGTTAACCATAGATGCAAATAATATTTTATCTTCTGTCATTTTCAGGTAATGTGTGATTAGGGAGTCAAAAATGGATTGTGTAGAGGTAATACCTTATGTGAAAGAGCTATTAAACTTCAACTCCATAATGGATGTGGTTACAACATGGGAGGCCGTAAGTCTGAAACTACATATCTCAAGGGTACTGGAAATAAGACACTAGGATGTGAAGCTCATATTAGATTCAAAACACTTGAGTAAGCCTATAATGAAAGGAAAGCATAAAATAGTCATAAAAGTGAAATAGTTTATAGACACATAAGGCAGAACCAAATAAGGAACACAAAGAGATCTGTGATAAAAATTTGAGGGAAGTTTGATAGGTCAAGGGCATGGTGCACCCTCGATCTACAAGGTAGTTTTTCTAAATTCAAAATTTTGATGTGCTCTAGATTATTTGAATGTCTTAATTATGAAATTTTCCAGGCATAAAAGTATGCATTTTTTCTAAAAATATATAGGATTTTTGTTTTGTTATGTAAAATACAACTATGAATGCAACTTTCATAATTTTTAAGCCATAAATGTGATTCAAAATACAACTTTTAGATTTTGAAATATGAAAATTTATTAATGCTAACTTGACAAATCTAGAAATTGAAAACCTTTTAATCATTTTCCCATAAAAATCATGCAATTTTTCTCTTTTTCACTATATGCACATGCCAAAATGACCACTTAAAAAAAATTCACATGTTATTTTCATATTTTTAGATGACCTAATTTAGATTTATCAATGCAATTATTATCTAACTTCCTTTGCAACAACTAAAATTAACCTTATTTGTCTTATGAATCCAACATGCAATGCAATTTTCACCTTTTCAATTCAGTTTATGATGAATATGAGTACACAACTGATGAATGCAAATAGCCTAAGATCATACTTAGATTTGAAAATGATATGTTTCATATTTTTCAAGATTTAGTGTGTAAGAAATAGTTGAGTTCACCAAAAATGTTTGATTAGAAAAAGGGATCTAGATCCTAAATCAAACATTTCCCAATGTGGGACATTAAGGATTAGAAATGATATCAAATCCACTTGGCTACAAACATCCATAGAAGAGTTAGAATGTTGGATCAGGCTTCTAATACTTGTTATATGTGGGTTTTTGAATGATGTAAATTAATTGATAATTTATTCTAAATGAAGATGTAATATCGTTCCTAGGTTAATTATGTAAATACCACAAAAAATTTATTTTTTTGAGAAATGAAATGTAGAAAGAAAAAAATAAAGACTTCAAAAGGTAGAGAGAAGACACAGAGTAACTTGGTGTATAAATTTGGTGTGGAATTAGCTAGTATAAGGTGTGAACTATATTCATGCATTTCTATATTTGAAATCAAAAGCCTAAGAACTCTAGTTTGTAGGTCTAGTCTCCCATAATCACTATCAGAACCTCGTCTATTGATGAGAAAGTCTAGTGTTTGTGTCTTGTTAGCTTGTAGGGATTGAATGCATGAATGATCAATTATTCCTCAATCTTTCTTCACTTTTCTCCACATCTAAAAACTTGCACTCATTAAAGAGAGGAAAGAGTTTTGTAGAATAGGGGATTTCCTAAGTCAAACCCTATTTTGGTATTTCTACCTTGAAAATGGCTATGATGATGTATAAGAAGATCTTACCCATGGTCGAGCAGAAGCTAGAAATGATAAAAAAGTAGTGAATTTACCAATACTACAACTCACCTCTGATATTTTCATTACTTGATGGAATGAATTCATGTACTTATTATCTCCAAGGAGAATTTGATTGCTTCATTGAAGTCCTACAAGTGTTAGTACTCACAAAAAAAATGATCATAAAACATAAATAATCTTATTTAAAAAGATTACAAATGATTGACATGATGCTTGATTAGAATAAATACTATAATAATCTTAGTAATTATAATTTTTGAGTACTCTTAACTACTTTTAGGATGATAAATTTTGATCAATAAAAGTGGTAGGATTTATTAGGATTTAAAATGATTAAAATAACTAGTATTTATATGCATTTCTTCTAATTTCCAAAAATTTAATATCGAGAGGTGAAAAATGAATTTGTTAATTCAAATAATAAGATACCTACATTGACATATTCGAAGAGGAGCCAAAAAGAGGTGGTCTAGATCATGCGGCACCATAGAGAAAGTTACCCATCTTTTTCAAGGCCCAAAGTGTCAGGGAAAATATTAAATGCTCATTTTAATTTCCATTTGTTTGATTTTAAAAATATTTTTATAAAATGGTTGGTTAAATGCATAATTAGGTCTAGGCACATAGTGGGGAGCTGAACCTAATGTAAAAATTTTAAGGGTGACAATTTTTAACGCTATAGTCATCACTAATTTTAGTTAAGCAACCATGTGACTAGTATTTGAGTGAATATTATACATTCGTATCCATGTTGGACCACCTGTTGGATATTTTTCTCTTTGATAAAAATGTCATTCCTGCCTTTATAAGTAAATATAGGCATCATTTTTGTCCATGGGCTATTGTTGAGGATCATCTCCTTATCTTTCTTGTTTTGAAAAAATGTCGTGGAAAACCCTTTAGGAAGGAAATTCAAGACCACTTCAATATCCCAATTCTACTTGATCCATGCTTCTACCACATTTGTTGTGTGTCTTGCACCTATGAACTTTCTAATTAGGGTTTTTTTCTACTAAAATAGTGGTTTTCTTATTAAAAAATTTAGAAACATCAATAGTTACTTATGTTCTTTAATCTATGTGTCATGACTTCCTAGATTTAATCTGCCCACCACTCTCTTCTCACCTCTGTCCATTGCTAACTACTCTCTTGTGTACCCTTTTATACTCATCTAAATTTGATAGAAATTATATTTTCATATTCTTGGCTTTATTATATACACATTTTAAAAAATATTTTTCTTAAAGTTAATGAGTGAGCACACTCTATGTTTTATTTTTCAAGATGTGGTAACTATGAAAATTAATAAAAGATCATATATTCTTTAAAAGTTAGCAAACAATTAGGCATAAAATACATGGTGTTAACTAACTTTTAATTGAATGGATTTGTAAAATACTTTTTAAAAGTCAACACTTTAGGAGGAGCATACTTAATGCTATGTTATGTTTTTCTAACAAAAATAAGAAAACTTTGTGAGCATCCCCCTATTTGACCCTCTTAGTCCCCATTATTTATAAAAAAAAAATAGAAGCTTAAAAAGAAGATTCCAAACACTAATGATCCTCACTTTGTTACATCTTCAAATTTTGAGCATGCCTATCTCAAATTTCTCATCCAAGTTCAAATTTAATTGATTTCAAGAAAAAAAAATATGACCACTTTTGACTCCCTTTTGGCTCTCCATTTCAATGGACTTACCTATATATTCCTTTAATAAAACTAACATAGCCTCTAAACAACTATGATGGTGATAAAGGAGAGGCATACATTGGTGGGGCCTTTCCTTGCATCCTCCTTCATTCATCTTCAAGAGCCAACAATATTTTGAATAAGGCTAAGGAAGCCATGATTTTAAGGAGTTTAGAGAAGACTCATGCTACTCTAGCCACAAATTGAAGGGATATAAGGAGAAGAATGAGAGAAATAAGAGATGCAGTAAGCATTACTCACTTTTTTTCTCAAAAATATAACAATTAATGAAAAAAAAAGAAAAAAATGAACAACAATGATAAGTGAAGCGGAGGTAGCAAGCTCAAACAACAATTAATACTTCAAGTTTAAATCTCACTATCATATAATTAAATTTCACTATCATATAATTAAATTTGATGCCAATGGTGGTTGTCTTTTAAAAGAGCTATTTCCTTGGGCCCATTGCTGCTACCAATAGAATTGTAATTATTTTTTCATGACCTCCTTTGGTCACACTTATGGATTTAAAAAATTATAAAACGTAAAAGGGCCAAGTAATGCACCTTTTATCCTTTGTTGATGATCAAGGTATGATTTTTGGGAGACATGACTAAATGCATTAAGTCTATGTGTTCAGTATGCAGTAAAAACTTTTTAATTTAACTTTCTCAATTAAAAAATAAAAACATGTTTCTAATTTGAATAGAATATTTGGATATCTTTAACATCAGTTTTTTTAATTAGTGAAGTTTATGTATTCTATGTATCACGCCAAAACTTTATGGAAGCGATGACCCCAAACGGAGGTGGCAGGCAATTGTGGATAACCGTAGACCTAACTTGTCGGTGAATATGCTCTTCTTCTCACCACCATTCCAATTTCTGATCTTTCCCCAGAGAATAATCTAATGGCTTACAAATAAATATCAATAAATCGTACAGTTAGATACCTTCCATAACCATTAATTAATGAAGCTGCACCATTTTCCATACCAGACCAACTTCTTAAGACCCATCCTTCGTATAATATACATATGAAGGCAACCCTAAATCCAAGAAATGTTTGCTGAGGTCACCTCCATTACCAGATTCCAACCAAAGACAGACTCCAACTACAATAATGCGCAATGCCAAGCCAATAGGTATAGCGCAGCTTATTGAATTTACAAATTGTATAAACATTTCCAGCTTTTGTTACGATGATTAGATCGGAAGGCAAATTTGTACTTTCTTTGAAATTATTTAATTTCCCTACGAATCTAATCATTATTATACTCTTTCTTTTACTTTTTTATTTTTGGTTATGGAAGCCAGCTACTATGTCGCTGGATGAACAGACAGCACGGAAACGTGATAAGGAATTAGCTACAGAATGTAATTATCAGTCAATTTTGTCTACACCATTCTGCTCCCTCAATGTATTGTTCTTTACTTATATTCCACACTTTCATCTCCTGACACAGGTCACAGAACTACTTATAAGGGATCTATCCTGGCTTCTACATCTAATCTGCTTTCTCTCTGTTTTTTCGTGGTTTTTTTGCCCATTTTCTCCGTCTCGGTTCTAACACAACATTACAGAGAATAGAAAGCCTTTTGACAAAGGAAAGTACTATCCAGTTTTGGGTTAAGGAATATAAGTACATTATGGCGGGCAGAGGAGTTAGAACACCCTGCGGAGCTTGTAAGTTTCTAAGGAGAAAATGTGTAAAAGAGTGTGTGTTTGCCCCTTATTTTTCCACGGAGGAATTGGGTGCATCTGATTTTGCTGCAATACATAAGATTTTTGGCGCCAGTAATTTTTCTAAGTTGTTGCAAAATATTCCATCAGAAGAACAACGATATGATGCAGTGGCGAGCATATCGTATGAAGCCCAGTCTCGCCTCCAGGATCCCATTCATGGCTGTGTTTCACACATTTTTTCTCTTCAACGCCAGGTTCAATTCTATCTTCCTTGGAATTCTTCTAGGAAGTCATCAATTTGTCAAGCAAAATTATTTCTAGGGAATCAATATTGATTTACTTCCTCAGGTATATATTTAATGCCTGTCTGTTCTACCGAATTTCTATACATACAAGCTTAGCTATTATGTCCTGTAAAGTGCTTTGAATGAGCCCTATTTTGAGAGGAAGGTCTAGTTTTCCATAATCCGCTGTATAGATTGAATGGCCATGTTAAAATGATCCTAGTAATACTTTCAAGCATGAAGCAATATGTGCAATAAGAATATTACAACATTCGGAGAGAACGTAGATTATTGTCAGAGCTAAGGTTTCACATGAAAGGAGCTTGATTGTATTTGCTTATCTCTGTGTTTTAAGAAGAGAAGAAAGAAGCCACAAGGCTAAACTAATTTGAAATAGGGTATTTATGTTTTTTAATAAGGTTTGGTAACAGGTTTGGGTTTACATTTAGTGATCTATCATGACAAAGAGGAGAGTTATAGAAAAACATCAGTTTGATTATGGATCACTCGAAACAAATTATCTTTTAAGATTTTTACCGAAAACTTTTGCCAAATGATTATTTTTCCATTGTAACTACCATGCGAAATGGGTCGTCTAGAAATGAACTGTAATACGTAAATTATAAGGTCAAAATATCATCAGTTGCACCAGCTTGAATTCTAAGAGAAGCAGATTGAATCATCGAATCCTTCTTGAAGACATAATTTGAGGGACATCCTGACTTCTTGTTAAGGCGTCGGTCTATATGTTTGCTCTC
This sequence comes from Sequoia sempervirens, assembly GCA_007258455.2. Lineage (NCBI taxonomy): Eukaryota > Viridiplantae > Streptophyta > Pinopsida > Cupressales > Cupressaceae > Sequoia > Sequoia sempervirens. The sequence goes on along the minus strand of VDFB02058242.1, from coordinate 298,897,778 downwards.
CTCATTAGGATATGAGAGAAACTAGTACCAGTGATGGAATAGTTGTCTCAGCTTCTCTCTGCTAGTCCTACATTAGTAGAATAAGTATGATCTTTGAATAGTTGAAACAAGCTTAGGGAACAATTAACGCTTAAAAAGATGATCTCTAACAAAAACATTTATGTTGGTTCTTGCTTTCATCCTTTTTTCAAATTTTGAACCAGATAAGATCTTTCTGTAAATATTCATTAGCCTCTGTAAGAATAAATTTTGTATAAAATCAACTGTAAAGCCTATGGCTCAAACGATTTAGATAGGTAGTTATGACATTGGTTTTCCCTAATCCATATAGTATTTAAAAGATTATTTCAAGAATTAATTGTATGTTTTTTGAATTGATATTTCACAACATATTCAGTGATCCTCTTTCAGAAATGTGATCTAAAATATCAGACTGACAATTACATATTTAATCTAATAATAAAGCTACAGTAATTTCACTAGTCTCGTTGAGCTATATTTGTGCAATTTAACGCTAAAAGAGAAAAGCCGAATGTCAAATACATCTCAATATGACTCCATAAAGTCCAAAGCATATGAATACAGCTCCATAAAGTTCCAATCGTAATTTACTACAAAGTCAGAGCATATTTAAGGCTCTTTAGCTTTAGCTTTTAAGAATGCTTTATGTATTTGAATATTTTAATCAATGTCTATTAGATCTCTTTTCTCAAATAAATGAAAGCGTGTAGTAGAGTAAATTGTAATAAGAAGATTCTCTTAGAGTCAAATCAAAAGGAAAGGTAAAGTTTTAGTCTAGAACATGTCTCTATTCAGTGCAAACAATACATACCGATGCAGAAATACAACAGATTTAGTTGTAAAGAGTTTCTCTTAAGATTAAATATTATAGTTAGCTTCTTTAGCTGTAATGATCGAAGGAGTTTATTAATATTTAAATTCAGTTTGAGTGTTTAAAATTCCTTAAGAGCTAACTTTTCACTACTTTGCAGGTTGCACATTTGCAGGATGAATTGAGATTTGCCCAGGCTCGTCTGGCCAGTAGCTCAGACAAAGCATCATTGAGCCCCCACCATCTAGACCACAGTTACACTGAAATACCAGCTTCCTCCAATGACAGTCCTTACGGGCATTATTGTTCACCAAATGAAATGCATTCAGGTCATCAAAGTCCATCAGAGAATACGGCATTTTCTAGTGACAATAATGATTCATATATCCCCATGTACATGCAAGAGTACTGCCAAGATCCCTTTTCTACGGCCCAACAAATCAATGTATTTCATGGCCAATAGAAATCAGTTGAAGCGAGACCAGAGCGTGGAGGAAATCGCTTTTCATTGTAGCCAGTAATGGTACCTCCGGCTGGCCTTAAGAAGCCTAACCATTTCAATCACACCATTCAACACCTAATGTTGCAAAGTTTGTTTCAGAGTAGAGTAGATAAAACTGTATTATTCTTTGTTGTGCTTGAGAGTGTACAAAATAAAGTGAAAGTGTATTCTCAAACGAAGCTCGGAGCTTATATTTTATAACTGAACTTGCAATAGACGTTTCAGGGGCATTGTCATGATGACGAGCATTTTGGAAAGATTTTACAGGGAAAGCAACTCCGAGTGCATTGACATATTAAAAGTTTATTGATAGTTGTGATTTCAAATTTTGAAGCGTTGATTATTATTGATTAATTGAAGTAAATTATTAGAAAAAGTTTTATCATAATAATAATAAAATATATGATGTTACATAGATATATGTAACATTACCTTATTACAACAAACGTCCCCATTGGAGAAGCTTGACATTTTTAACTAGTTCTTCCTAAAGGAATAAAAAAAATATTTAAATGAATGTGTAATAATGTCCATAGGGAGGAAGTTGTGTAACATAATGTGTTCTAATAAAATAATTTGAACAAGAGAAGAGTATAATACAAAAGGGTGATCCCACAATACTGGTTTACAATTTTTTGGCCAAATTGGACACTGAACTAATTTTTTCTAACTAAATCTTCACTTTTAGGCACCTATAGTAGCTAAACCGTGAGGAATTTGAAGATGATGTAAACTAGTGATTTGTGGCATTTTGTCTATAGATTTTAAATATTTTTTTTTCAATTTTCTTGGAATCAGATTGCACTTCCTTTTCCATCTCCTTCAAAAACTAGTTTCTCTTCAGTAAGCACCATTTTTAAGGAGTGACACTCACTCTATAACACAATTTTTTTTTTTCCATGAAGGATAAAATTCTAATTTTTTCGAACTTATATTTGTAACGATGATATCTAGTGCTTCCAATTGGTTTCATAGTGTTTTATTGAATATTTTTTCCTTAATCAAGTTTCGAAGTCAACCCAATTACAATTTAGACATAGGTGGACCATATAACACAATTTTTTTGTATGTATCGAAATTCAATTTTTACTTTTTTTGGATAAACGACTTCAATATTTGGTGCACTCATATTTTTCAAGTTTTTTTTTTTTTGATAATCTTCTATTTTTCCATATGTACAAAACATAGAGCTTGATTTTAGGTGAGAAACCTACATTCAAAAGAAATAAAAAATAAATATAATAATATATATATTTTTTTTTTAAATTATACTTTTTGGGAAGCTTATAATAAGGACTACACACTTACAAAAAATAAATTATACATTTTTATCGGCATTTTGATAGGTGTAAAAGAGACTTCATTATAAGTATGGTTTAAAACTAGCGGGGTTCTATCCAAGGGGTTTTGATCTAAGGTAGTTTGATCAAACCATCTTCAATTGGAATGATTTAAATGGAACTTTTTAAGGCTTAAATCATTATATTTTCTAAGAATATGTGATTTCAACAAAAAATAGAATCTCCTAGAAATTGTAAACCAACTTTGTGGGATCACCCAAAATATAACAATAAAATCACAAAATGATGTTAATAAGCTAACAAATACCTCCTATATATACCCTAATTATGCTATTGATTTTATATAGGTCTACTTAAATAACTATATATGACTATATTACTGATCATATAACTCAATAAAGAGTTTTGATAGCCTTAAGTTGACTAATCATATCCGTACACACACTACAAGATTAAGGTTGTAATATGTACAAAATGTGTGATCATGTGCCAAATGAAATCTTGTAAGAGAAAATTGATTTGATGTATAATACATTTTCATATATCTATGGTAGCATAAGGTGATAATGTGTATTTTCTTTATTACTCCCAAGGTAGAGGAAGGACCTAATTTGTGTGATAGATTGTAACATTTTTGTATTATAAAGTGCAACAAAGTGCCCTTGATAGGGAAACTATGTAACATGGTGTGTAAACCATGTGTCCATTTGCTAGATAGCATCTAGTATGATAAAATTGATAAGTAATGACTATAATGTTTGTTCAAGTATCTATGGATGCATGGATTCATAATGGATAGTATTTTTGTTTGTTACTCCTCAGGAGATGAAGGATTCAACTTCTATGATAATTTCAAATAAATTACTCGACAGGGGAAAACAAATATATTATAGAATATGATTGTAAGGGAATGGAATAAAATTAGGAATAAACTTAGTAAAAGGAGAAAATTTAGGTCTAAAGAATAATATTTTGTTTTCACTAGAGATCAATATGTTGATTTACTAATTTATGAAAATGAAATTTCTTAATCATTGTGTTAGTGCAATTTCTATTTTTCTCATTGTCTAGTTGTCTACTCTGGTTTTTCATGACTAAACTTTAGCTATGGGGTGTCTTTCATTTTAGCACGTGGGTTAAATGGGATCCCACAAGGGTTGAACCCAGCATGCTAGTTTTGATCTACAAGGGGCGGCCTGTGTTAGAGTTTCCTGGTTTTTCTCTTTTCCTTTTTTTTGGGTTTTTATTTTGGTTCCCGTTTCTCTTTTGCTTGCTTTGGTTTTTCTTTCACAATCGGGGGCGAAACGGATGCTTGAAGGGAACTAGCACTTCTCCAATTCTGAGGTTCTAATTCCTGTTCATGCATCCATCCTAGTCCCGATTACGTGTCTTTGGTGTTCCTTTTTCTTTCTGCCTTGCGGCAGTCGCTGGTTCTTTTCCTCTGTCTCTTAGCTTGTCTTTTGTTTTGTTTTCTTTGGCGGGGGCGGGATCAAGATGGGAATCATTTTTGGAACCTTCTTCATGTTTTATGTCTCAGGTTTTGTCCCGCTCAGGCCCCGTGGCTTCTTTTTCTCCTGTCAGTTTTGGCTCCGCCTTCGCGGTCTTTTCTTTGGCGGGGGTGGGATAGTTTTCGGCCCTAGTCCCTTTTGTTCCTTTTGTTCCCCATCTCTTTCTTGGTCTCGGCTCTGGCCCTATTTGGTTCCCATCCTGTTTGCCTTTTTGTTTCATTGACCTATCTGCCTAGTTTATTGTAACTTAAGTGGTTCCTCTGAGCCCCATTTTCCATTCGTTACCGACCCATAGCTACTGTTTTTACCGGCCCCGCTTCTTCTTCGCTGTGACTTTCAGCTTTCGATGTAACCTCTCGGTGACTCTTATCTGTCCCCCGAGGTTCTCTTTCTTTTCAGCCTGGGTTGGTTGTGTCGGGGAGATGTCTCCCCGACTCCTTTGTGTCTCACCGATGGGCTTTCCTTTTGCAATGATGGTTCTCGTTCGGGGTGAGGTCCTCCCGACTCCCTTTGGTTTCCCCGAGTTCCTTTTTGCTGCCCTCCGTTGTGCCTTTGGCATGACTCTTTCGGTTTGGGGTGACATCTTGGCGACTCTGTGTTCTCTCCCCGAAGTCTCCATTGGCCTATGTTCTTTGTGTCAGGGAGATGTCTCCCCGACCCCCGCTTGTCTTCCCGACTGTGGTGGCCCCCTTTGCTCTTTGGTGTGACTTCCCTTCGGCAGGACTTGGAACTCTCGATATATCTCTTGGCAAATCTGTTATGTCTTGCCGATGATGTCTTGTGGTTTTCTTTCAGTGTGGGTGGCACCTTTCGTTGAGATGTCTCGATGATGTCATCTTGCTATGCCGACCGATGATGGAAGACTTGATGCTTCGGGGAGACCTATGTTTCGGTGTATGTCATAGAGATGTGGTCGTGTCTTGCTGATGGTGATTCAATGTGTGGCTTTCGGTGAAGGTCTTATCTTCTCTCGGCAAACAAGTTTCTAAGGGTCTTCTCGGTATAACAATGAAGTGTTTACATGACTTCTCACTGATGATTGTGTGCTACAGTGACATACATTTGGCAGGTGATTTCATCGGTGAAAGAAGTTATAGGACACAGCGACTTAAGTGGTGTATAAAGATCTCTTTGGTATGAGCTTAGGTCTTCGGCGAGTGACCTTCGATCTTGCCGACGGAACATAAAGTGGTCTTTGTCGGCGTGAGTTTTGAATCGTCTTGGCGACACTGCATGAAGGAAATATCTTTTGGTAACACACTGTGACTTCACTGTGATGTCTAGCCGACTTGGCCATCTCTCCCTGACTCTATGGTGTTTTCAGTGTCACATGTGGATTTCGCTGTATGGTCTCACCAACATTGTGATCTCTTACCGACTTTGACGGGTGTTTGCTGTAGCATGTTTCCTTCAGCCAGACATTTCCCTGAGTTCCTTCTGTCTGGCCGATATGCTTGGCTCTTCGTTGTAGCTATTTCTCTTCACCTTGAGGTCTTCCTGACACTGCTATCTCTCACCGATATGAGCCTCTCCACGCGGTGCGTTAAAGCCTGAGCTACTAATGGAACATCAATGCGCACATGCAGATGATGAATGGTGATGTTTTAATTTGAGCGATAAAGGTGCCCGATGTTTGTCTGAAGACCAGTATGCAGTGTGATCTAGTGGAGGACTTGTCTCAGCAGTTCGATGAAGATTTAAAGGTGATCGCCTGATCTCTGATGATCAATAGTCGAGTTTCATACTAGACCATTGTTAGGGTTTCTGTGTTCGCGCGAGAAGCCTAGTACATTCATGGTGACGGAGAGTTGGTCACTGGCTCCACCGAACCAGCATTCATGGCAACGCAGCTCTGGTACAAGGACGACATGGCTCGAGTATGGACACGTGGATTTGGTGGTGAATTTGACATTGATTGCCTGGCTTCTTTCATGTGGGAGTGTCTTTCCTATAGCAACCCGACCAATGACATTTATGAGGCCAGAAAAGTAGTTGAAGAACATGGCGATTAGGGTTTGACATGGCGTTGATGTGGCTATGAGTTGGATGGTGTTTCTGGAGCTATTTAAAAGGAACTTCTGAATCATTTGTAAGGGTCTGGGGCCAGAAGTTAGAACAAAAATCTGAAGAGAAGAGCACTAAGTCACAGAGTTAGGTTTTTACTAGATTTTGAGGTTTAGGGTTACAGTCTGTAAATTGTGAGGTCTTGGACACATGTATGAATCTGAATGTATAGATTGAGATCTTTAAGTCTCTCCTTTGTATTGTGCGTATGGATTGTTAATGAAAGTTGATCAAGGATCACTTATTTAATCATTTTAATGTAACGTTTTACTGTCTGTTCTAGTTGTTGCTCTTATTCAAGGAATAAGTTAAATGCTTTAATCATATCAGAGATTCATATGTATGATAGGAGGATTTGATAAGTAGTCTTATAGATCTGATCACTAGTTGTGAGACTAATAAGGTTAATCTTGCAAAGACTTTAATGTCTAGAGTAATGGTTCCTTCTATTTGCAGATTATTGTGACTCCTAGCCCAATGGATATGGCACTAATCTGATATATGCTATTTGTCTTTAGGGTTCTAGTCTTCTTGCTCAAGATCAATCATTTTATTTAATCAATCTTGTTTGATGTCTTGCCCTACCTCCTGGTTGCTACAAGTATTGTGTTACTGGGAATCTAGCCATATTTGAGGTTCTCAATACTTGGCATCAGGAGTCATCTGCTATAAAAAGCAATGTCTAGTCTTATTTGAGGCATTGTGTGGGTATACCTGCCTTGGTTCTGCAGAGCCTAAAGTGCAGAAGATCTCAGTCTTTGACTGAATCTTGTCAGTTGGTCCAGGTCCTCCAAGCTGCCCTTGACTAGAGATGGCTACTCCATAGGTAGAATAGGAGACCAACCTGGTTGCTCATTAAAAACAACCAACAAGATGGTGACTTCGCCGGCGATTGACTAGAATCTTTCCTTATCAAAGAGTCATATCAATTGCCATGTTGGTTAGGTTCAAAGTTTGAAGAATCTCAGGCTTGGAGAAAAGCTTTGTTGCAGTGAACCGGAAAGTTACAAGATCTATGGTGCTTTGTCGGATGGAACTCAGAGAAAGATTTTCATGTAAGTGAGCTTCATATCATTTGAAGTTTTGTCCTCTGCAAAGAGGTGGTGACTCTGTCAAGGTAAACCCATTGAAGATTCAAAGAATAGTTCCATGACTGCAACGTTTCCAGGTATTCTTCATGCTTTTTAAAAAAAAACTTTATTCCCCTTTATTTGGTGAGATCAAGCACTAGCATCAAGGGAAGTTTGAATATTGCAAGTGGATAGTTGTAGAGGGATAGGTTTCATTTACAAAATGCATTGTTGTCCTATTTCTCCCTCTACAAGCTTTGATACCATGCTTAAGGCACAGTCTTGTCCTCATAAGAGAGAGTATGATAAGGAAAGATACAACCCTTTGGATTTTGATAAAATCCAGGGTTACCCACATGCTGCCCCTAGGGGAATCAATAAATATTTACCCAAGTTTAAAGGTGGTGTTGAGGAATCAGCATCAAGACATATTCAACTTTTTAATGATTTCATTGGACACTGTCAGGTTGAAAAAGAGGATGTGGTCATGAAGCTATTTGTCAGATCTTTAGAAGGTGTGGCTGATGATTGGTTCACTTGCTTACTAGTGCACTCCATTGTTTCATGGTATCAGCTCAGAACTTTGTTCCTTGATACCTTTGGTGATGTATCTAGTCCTGGTAGAGGTCAAGAGGAGGAAGAAGTGGTTGAGAGGGTAGGACAGAGCACTGACCTACTAAGTTGTAAACAAATATCAGATTTTCTAACCACATAATATCAAAGATGTGCACACAACAACTCTAGGTTGTTGTGGGAAACTCATATCGGTCTTGACGATGAGGACCTACAGGATGCAAGGTATGATGCAAGTGATTTCGATGCCCCTTCTAATGGTGATCTTGCAGATCATGATGACACCAATTTCAGTTTGAAATCAGATTGTGCTTCTGAACTAGAGTTGCTCAATGGTGAGCAAGATTGGGATGATGATGATAGTTGGACAGCCCATGAAGATGAGTTAGAATCCTTTGGTGACTCTCATTGCCAACATGTAGAAGAACAGATCCAAGTGAAAAGAGGAAGTGGGAGTAGTAGTTTAATCCATCATTGCATTAATGATGTGCCTCCTCCTACTGAAAATGATACAGAGCAGTTGTAAGATGTGTTGAATGGTGAGTGTATCCCTTTGTATACACTTGATGAAGTTTTCACAGAATGTGACAATATGCAGAGCATTGGAGCTAGTTATTTTTAGCTTCAGGGTAATGTAAATAGTGAATATAATAGCTTGTTGTCACATAACAGTCAGCATTTTGGAAGTATGCATGACTTTCAAATGCATAAGGATCATGTACATGTTATAATGATGAATATGACAGCCTGCTGAGAGGTACTAACATATTTTGTCAGGTAGCTAATTGTGATCAGACAGTGTTTTTATGTAGTCCTGATCAATATTCACATGTATTGCCATAAGATACAGAATCAAAGAATCACGAGTGTGGCAATAATAAAGTTTATTGGATCTGGTTGCTAGTTGAAGATAAAACTAAACAAAGAGTAAGTTTTCACTTGCACTGAGGAAACCTAACACTTATGTTTGCAGAGGTACATTCATTCATACTGCTGAAGATTGGCAGAGGCAAGCACAAGTTAGGGAATGTCAGCTCATTTAGCAGAATTGTGTTTGACAGAGGTAAAAGCTGGCTCTCATTTTTTATTTGGTGGCCTAGTGTCATCAGATGAAACAAAGGAATCAACAATGTGACTCTTGAATTGCCTGTTCATGGACAATTCTCGAAATGGTGCTTCATCTAAAGCATTTCTTTTTCCATGAACATTAGGTTAGGATTTTGCTTTTCTGGTCAGTTTTGTTTTGTTGTGTCTACTAACCTTGTCCAGTTAGCTCCTTGTTGTTTTTGGTTTTTTTTGTTCTAGTTTGCTCTCCCAGTTATCTGAATTCTTGCTATGCCCACCAGGGGCATACATCCCCCAAATATCGCAATCTTGTTGGTTGTTTTTAATGAGCAACCAGGTTAGTCTCCTATTCTACCTATGGAGTAGCCATCTCCAGTCAAGGGTAGCTCGGAGGACCTAGACCAACTGACAAGATTCAGTCAAAGAATGAGATCTTATGCACTTTAGGCTCTGTAGAACCAGGGCGGGTATACCCACACAATGCCTCAAATAAGACTAGACATTGCTTTTTATAGCAGATGACTCCTGATGCCAAGTATTGAGAACCTCAAATATGGCTAGATTCCCAGTAACACAATACTTGCAGCAACCAGGAGGTAGGGCAAGACATCAAACACGATTGATTAAATAAAATGATTGATCTTGAGCAAGAAGACTAGAACCCTAAAGACAAATAGCATATATCAGATTAGTGCCATATCCATTGGGCTAGGAGTCACAATAATCTGCAAATTGGAGGAACCATTACTCTGGACATTAAAGTCTTTGCAAGATTAACCTTATTAGTCTCACAACTAATGATCAGATCTATAAGACTACTTATCAAATCCTCCTATCATACATATGAATCTCTGATATGATTAAAGCATTTATTTATTCGTTGAATAAAAGCAACAACCAGAATAGAAAGTAAAACATTACATTAAAATGATTAAATAAGTGATCCTTGATCAACTTTCATTAACAATCCATACGCACAATACAAAGGAGAGACTTAAAGATCTCAATCTATACATTCAGATTCATACATGTGTCCAAGACCTCACAATTTACAGACTATAACCCTAAACCTCAAAATGTGGTAAAAACCTGACTCTGTGACTTAGTGCTCTTCTCTTCAGATTTTTGTTCTAACTTCTGGCCCCAGACCCTTACCAATGATTCAGAAGTTCCTTTTAAACAGCTCTGGAAATTCCATCCAACTCAGAGCCACATCAGGGCCATGTCAAACCCTAATCACCATGTTCTTCAACTACTTCTCTGGCCTCATAAATGTCATTGGTCGGGTTACTACAGGAAAGACACTCCCACACGAAAGAAGCCAGGCAATCGATGTCAAATATGCTGCCAAATCCGCGTGTCCATACTTGAGCCATGTCGTCCTTGTACCAGAGCCGCGTCACCATGAATGCTGGTTCGGTGGAGCCAGCGACCAACTCTCTGTCGCCATGAATGCACCAGGCTTCTCGCGTGAACATAGAAACCCTAACAGTGGTCTAGTATGAAACTCGACCGTTGATCATCAGAGATCGGGCGGTCGCCTTTAAATCTTCATCGGACCGCTGAGACAAGTCCTCCACTAGATCGCACTGCATACTGGTCTTCAGACAAACATCGGGCACCTTTATCACACAAATTAAAACATCACCGTTCATCATTTGCATGTGCGCATTGATGTTCCATTAGTAGCTCAGGCTTTAATGCACTGCGTGGAGAGGCTCATATTGGTGAGAGATAGCACTGTTGGGAAGACCTCAAGGTGAAGAGAAATCGCTACAACTAAGAGCCAAGCATATCGGCCAGACAGAAGGAACTCAGGGAAATGTCTGGCTGAAGGAAACATGCTACACCAAACACCCATCAAAGTCGGTAGGAGATCACAATGTCGGCGAGACCATACAGCGAAATCCACATGTGACACTAAAAACACCATAGAGTCAGGGAGAGATGGCCAAGTCGGCTAGACATCCCAGCGAAGTCACAATGTGTTACCGAAAGATATTTCCTTCATGCAGTGTCACCAAGATGATTCAAAACTCACGCTGACAAAGACCACTTTATGTTCCGTCGGCGAGACCGAAGGTCACTTGCCAAAGACCCAAGCTCATACCAAAGAGATCTTCATACACCACTTAAGTCACTGTGTCCTATAACTTCTTTCACCGATGAAATCACCTGCCAAATGTATGTCACTGTAGCACACAATCATCGGTGAGAAGTCATGTAGACACTTCACTATTATACCGAGAAGTCCCTTAGAAACTTGTTCGCCGAGAGAAGATAAGACCTTCACCGAAAGCCACACATTGAATCACTGTCAGCAAGGCACGACCCCATTGCTATGACATACACCGAAACACAGGTCTCCCCGAAGCATCAAGTCTTCCATCACCAGTCGGCATAGCAAGATGACATCGCTAAGACATCTCAATGAAAGGTGCCACCCACACCGAAAGAAAACCACAAGACACCGTCAGCAAGACATAACAGATTTGCCAAGAGATATATCAAGAGTTCCAAGTCCTGCCGAAGGGAAGTCACACTGAAGAGCAAAGGGGGCCACCACAGTCGGGAAGACATGCGAGGGTCAGGGAGACATCTCCCCGACACAAAGAACATAGGCCGATGGAGACTTCGGGGAGAGAACGCGAAGTTTCCAAGATGTCACCCCGAACCGAAAGAGTCATGCCAAAGGCACAACGAAGGGTAGCAAAAAGGAACTCGGGGAAACCAAGGGGAGTCGGGAGGACCTCACCCCAAACGGGAACTGTCACGCCGAAAGGAAAGCCCATCGGTGAGACACAAAGGAGCCAGGGAGACATTTCCCCAACACAACCAACCCAAGCCAAAAAGAAAGAGAACCTCGAGGGATAGATAAGAGTCACCAAGAGGTTACATCGAAAGCTGAAAGTCATAGTGAAGAAGAAGCGGGGCCGGTAAAAACAATAGCTATGGGTCGGTAACGAATGGAAAATGGGGCTCAGGGGAACCACTTAAGTTAGAATAAACTGGGCAGACAGGTCAATGAAACAAAAAGGAAAACGGGACGCGAACCAAACAGGGCCGGAGCCAAGACCAGGAAAGAGACAGGGAACAAAAGGAACAAAAGGGACCGGGGCCGAAAACTATCCTGCCCCTACCAAAGAAAAGACTGCGGAAGCGGAGCCAAAACTGACAAGAGAAAAAGAAGCCGCGGGGCCAGAGCAGGACAAAACCGAGAGAGAAAACATGAAGAAGGTTCCAAAAATGATTCCCATCCCGATCCCGCCCCCGCCAAAGAAAACAAAACAAAAGACAAGCTAAGAGACATAGGAAAAGAACCAGTGACCGCCGCAAGGCAGAAAGAAAAAGGAACACCAAACACACAGAATCGGGACCAAGATGGACGCGTGAACAGGAATTAGAACCTCATAATTGAAGAAGTTCTAGTTCCCTTCAAGCATCCGTTCCGCCCCCGATTCCGAAAGAAAAACCAAATCAAGCAAAAGAGAAACGGGAACCGGAATAAAAACCTTAAAAAAAGGAAAAGAGAAAAACCAGGAAACCCTAACACAGGCCACCCCTTGTAGATCAAAACTAGCACGCTAGGCTCAACCCTTGTGGGAGCCCATTTAATCCATGTGCTAAAATGAAAGAAACCCCATAGCTAAAGTTTAGTCATGAAAAACTAGAGTACACAACTAGACAATGAGAAAACCAGAAATTACACTAACACATTGGACACAAGAAAAGAGAGATTAAGCTTATATTTTATGGATTTTTCCACATATATATGTTTGTCCCTTAAACATTTTATGTGATACTCATTTCCTGATGGTGTTTTTTTAAGAACCAAGTTGATCTTCAGAATTACATATGGACTTTTCCATTTCCAATATTTAGAAATCTAAAGGGATTGGCCAACGAATGAGTAAAAGCTACAAAATTTTCACTCTTGCACGTTGGACACTATGAAACTAGAGAGTGTGATCCCACAATGTATACTCAAGAATTTATAAGACTAATATTTAAATACATTGTAAACAACCAATAATTCTCATATAAACACTCAAGAACATAGTGTATCGAAAAGGTTGGCAACTCTTTTAGCAATATACTACACTTGGGGCATGAGAATAATGAAACTCAACATAACTACAATGGTAACTCATTTGAAAGGTTTGTAAATAAAAGGTGATTTGTTGATGAATTGACTGAGAAATTGAATTATAAATATTTTGCTTAAACCAATGCATTATCATAAACTATGCAGCTTGATAACAATTCTATACATCGCAACATATAAGCTTCAGAAATACTGCATTACAACACTTCCACATTACATTCTCGACCACCAATTCTTATAGATATCTTGGCACATAATTCATATGAGTTTACAACTCCACTCGAACATTTATACTAATTCCTTGAATTAACAAGCAAGAATGAAACTATTCATCCACTTGAAAGCAATGGAGATGAACAAAACAATCCTTGATTTTATTATTCATAACTCATAGAACAAATATAGAGGAGAGAAAATGGCCATGAAATTAGCACCATTTTGTATTGTATTCTCTATCTTGTTACCAAAATTACGTACGCAAATATAGACTTAGAACCTAAGACAAAACTTAAAATATGTTATGTATTCTTTTTACAATTCACTGTGTCAATTGCAATACAACAAACCCCTACTTTCTATCCTTGAATTCCTTCTTATAGAAATTAAGGAGAAAAACAAGCTTTGGGCCAGAAAGCACACGTGTCACTATTTTATTGGACTGCTATAACATATATATTCCCTTTTTAGTTACATTTGAGCTCACAAGTGGTGGGAACAAACATGAGACAAAAGTAATCCTCATTCATTGCTAGAGATCTTGTCCCACCTTTAAAAGGCATCATTTGTTTGTTACAACAGCTCCCAAATATCCTCCTCACAATAAAAAAGTGTTTTCCAAGTGCATACTCCAGTCAACAAAATTTTAAAAAGCATGAAAAGCAGATAAAGATACAAAATTGATTCATCCACATTAGTATTTATGCCACCTTTTTCATGTTGAGGAGAGAATAATATCTTTTGCAATACATTAAAACAAGCCTAATCTGCACTATTTTCATGCTATGCATTGTTTCTCTCCTATTTGTTATTCACCATATTCATTATCATCCCCATTGCAAGCTTACTTAGTATACTTTTCCAATTAGGTGATGAACTCATCCTTAGTTGGCCATTTTCCATCCAATAGTTTCTACACTTTTACACTATGTTGAGTGTATCTAGCATCAATTAATGATTTTTCTTCTATGACAAATAAATTCATCCTCATTTCAACTCCATCCATGTTGTCAATGCGAGGATTCATCATGGAGTAATCAGTTTCAGTCAATGCTTCCTTAGCCTAAGGTAGCCATTCTCCCAATCCATGCTTCCATTTTACAAACTCCATCAACTCACCATTGCCATCAAATATTTTAGCTATACCATGCTCCTCCATGTCCCTAAACATCTTCAATTTATTGTTAAGCTGCCTACCTACCTTCCCATGGAAGGTTGTTATTTTGTTAATCAGATCAATGCCCTATAATATATCAGGAATATGAGTAGGGGCCTTAAATATTATTTCATTTTGGACATCATCTCTTTCAATGTTCCTATCCTAGTACTCCATTTGTTTCAATCAATTTGAAAAACAATTTAGACCTGTAGATACTTAATGTTAGCTTCATCAACTATATTGACCAATTTGATCACTCTATGTTTCAATACATCCTCAAAAATGTCACTTGCCACCTTAACTATTTCCAACTTGGCCTTCTTTAACTATTTTTTCAAATCATCAATCCTTAGGATCAACATCTCCCTATCTTGTGTAGACAAGTCTGAAGAAGAAAAGGATGGCAAAGAGATTGTCCACACTAACTAGCTAGCCTGAACAGTGACTCTCATCTTGTTAATTTCATCCAAGGCCTTATTATACTCCTTCACTAAGGAATCACACTTCTTCTAAGAAATTTATGTTCTTTTTACACTGAGCATTGCAGCATGAACAATTAACTAAGATGCCTGGATAGGTGTTATATCTATGGCACTTTTCACCACCAAGAAACCCATGACCTCTTCAATAGGCCTAGAGACCTCATGCTTTCTAGTATTGGGTTCCATGGACCAGATTGCAAGAGTATGCAACTTTAGACTATATCCAGATCCAAACACCTTATTTTCAATATGCTCCTTGGATATAGAAGCCTAAGGCTCTCTTCTTATTGTATCAAGTGCAATAGCTAAGGTGATAGTGTGCCCTGGTAGTAACATCATTCCACTATGTGAGATAATTTTCCTAGCTTCATCAGGAGTGATAGCTGCAATCTCAACCATAATCTTTTCTTTCTTTTCCTTCTCAGCCTCTTCTTATTAAGAAGGATCAACATCATCCCTTGCTTGTTCAATCCTCTCCTTTATTTCCTTGCTTCTCTACTAAACCATAAATTCCTTGAATTCCTTAGATTGCACAAACTCATCGTCTACAAGGAATTCATTACAATCCTTTATCCTAGGATCATAATCATTCTTTTCATCATAATGCCACTAGATAATTCTATCTTGGGGAACTTATGAATCAAGAGTATCTTCAATATTAGGGGGAGGAAATTTCTTCTCCATCTTCTCATCACCAGGCACATGTTCAACAATTTATTCAATCTCAATTACTTGGACATCCTCTTCTTGCACATCTGCAGGTTGCTTTGGAATATTCATAGCCTGAGGTTGTTCTAAGAGAGCTTCTAGTATCTCAACAACCTCCACCTTTGCCTTGAAATCACCATTCTGGTAATCCCTTAGATTTGCAAAAGCTCTTTCAAAAGGATTTTCAATTACATGATAAGGGCTTACATAGAAGGAATTCCTCTTCATAATACTCTCTTCAATCTCCATTATGGATATCCATTCTCTCTTTCTAGATATAACAACCTCATTACTTGTTAGGTTTCTAAACACATCATCTATGTACAAGAACTGGTGACAGACCCCTGATAAATTCTTATCCCTTCTCTTTGTAGTCACAAATCCTTATGGGTCAAAAAACCTAACCTCATCAATAGGTAGCCTGAGGTTATTAACGATGATTCCAATTTTTTCATACCCCTCTGGGGTAGTAACTACAAAGTAAACAAAAGAACATTTCGGGTTCACCAAAGTACCATTCCTAGGCTTTCTAGACAATTCTAAATCCATAAAATCAATCTTCCACATTAACTCCATAAAAGCCAAATGGTCAGAGACATACAAGGGCAAGCAGTGTGGTGCTACCTTGGCTCCATAAACCCTGATCAAAGTATACTCTAAATGCAAAACCCAATTTGTGCAATTATTCTTTACAATTGACGCTGTCACATCCTTTGGGCACATGATATTTTTGATTAATCCTGAGAGCCTCTAAATAGGAGCCACACCCAAACTAGCCAGAATACCAAACCTAATAACATTTGCAAACAACAAATAATTGGAATTGGGACAATCCTAGTCCCAAATATGTGTCCACATTTGGACTGGTAGAACATTATTCTCATCATCCCTTAGTCTCAATTTCATCTTTCATTTCCATCTTTGATCACCCTCAAATAAAAGCATATGCATTAACAAAGAATAATGTGGGAAATGTAGAGGGAGAACCTCTTTCCTTAGATTGATAAAATATTTATGCATCTATTTTGCAACAAAAGCAACATAATCAAAACTAGTGTTGTGATTATGAGCCTGTATATGGATGCTACTATCACCAAGAAGTCTATGGCTATCCTTGCCTTAAAATTTTGAGCTAGAACCCGATTCTGGCAGTAATATGTGTTCTTAAAATAATCCACAAATTCATTACATTCAAAGGGCTCAATATCTTTAGGGAGAAATCTCTCCTTGCTCTTTCTATGTTGAACAAGTAGCCTACTTATGTATTCAAATCTGTTATTCTCATATTCCCCATATAGATCTATATGCTTGATATTTACAGTGTAATTGGGATTCAACCCAAATATTTGCATAGTCTTATCCATTGTCAGGTCAAGGACTACATTTCCATTTTCACTCTTGATTCTTCTATCTTTGGGACCATAATACTTGGCTAACTCCATCATTACATCCACCTCCACAAATACATTAGGTACCACTAGCTTTCCTAGGTTGAGCCCCCATAGGTAAGATGTTGTCTTCTTAGAAATTTTCCTGTTAAAAGCACATAAGAACAATTTCCATCCACTTTGAGGTTTGGCTAACTCTTCAATTTCACCAGCATTGTCAATTAACCTTCTCATTACATCAACTTGGCCAATTGGTCTCTTACCAATTCATGACCCACCCTCTTTTTCTCTAGAGGTCCCTTCCATGAATCTCTCTTAATTTTTCTTTATACTTTTGGACCTTGAGGATGTTGTAGGGGTAACTGGCGTAGGGTTAGATGTTGTAGGTGGCTCTAGTTTAGCCGTAGATGAAACATCCTAGGTCTTAAGCCTTTTAACTATCTTTTTCTTTGGTTTTCTCCCTAGCCTAATATTGGATTCACTTGGCTTTGGTTCACTCATATTTGCAATGTGGTAGGGCTAGGTTTTACAACTTTCTTAATCAAAAAGACCTACCCAGTTTTAAAACTCAAGACACAAATTATAGAACAAAATACTCCCACACCTTACATAATGTCTATCACCCCAATTGAGGATACCTAATGAATAAACCATAAGCAATTTCTCCCCTAAATTCCCTACTATTTTTCAGAATAGCACAATTTAACATTTTTAATATGAAGAGATACAACAATTTGCTTACCTGGGTGGAAAAATGATACAAATGCCACTCTAATTTCTTGTTAGAGTTTTCCACACTGTTTCTTTAGCTTCTAGCTTTCTTCGCTCCTGAGCAACTCCAGATGTGCCAAAAACAAGCCATCGACCTTCTTTAGGGCTAGGAAATGAGACATAGCACCATTAATGTTTAATACAAAGCTCACGCGAGTTAACTGGCATTTAGTCATTCTCATTTAAAACCTAGTCATTGATCATCTTGCTTTAAAATCACATCAACGATTCTCCTCTCACCTCGCTACTTTCTTTTCTGCTTTAAATGATGTCCTTAGGATGATGCCATGTTGTCTTTCATTTAGAAGCCATCACTCATAGATGATATATTCCACCTTCCACAAGTCTTATTAGCGATGTGAGCATCCATGTGATGAGATGTCAGCCACTAAATTTAAGGCCCATCCTTGATCACGTTCATTTCCCATCATGTATCCCTAATTCATACTTCAAATTCTAGACCATATCAGTGATGAGAGATAAGGTGATAAAACAAGATTGCGACACATGCACCTGCATGAAAATCAAAGGCACAAGATGCATCGCCCACAAGAGCAATTCGAGTTAGAAAAATAAAATTTGCACAAAAAACTTCATCGCTCATTGCTATTTTGAGGATCAAAGTTTACAATAGATCCATAATGAGTGATGGAAAGTTATGCAAAGAGTACAAAGGGTAATCAACCATTACCAATTTGAAACACAAAAATCTCAACACATGCATCACGCATCTCTAATACAACACTCAACATTCAAAACCCATAAGTGATGCACGAAACAAAAGAAACACTATTCATTGCTCATTGTTGATGTCAATTTTTATTCATAAAGCTCTCCGTGATGAGCGATGAATGGAAATGGTAGATGGGACTTAAGTGGGTGAATTTAGCATGTGCTTGAAAGTTGTTTTAAGAAAGGGTCCACCTAGGACAACGTATAAAAGGCCTTAAAGAAATTTTAAAACATACTATTTGAAAGGATGTAAAGGCCAAATAAGTTCAATTACTCAACCTTATAAAATAAAAAAATTTCAGACCTCAGCATGAGGGGTCAGTTACTCCACAAGCTCAAATAACATAAGATGTTCTAACATGACTAGGGATGAGCAATAGAAGGTAAACGATGAATTAGAGATTTGTTAAGGATGCACGCTTGGGATTATTTAGGAAGGATCTTAGGTAACCTAAAACCCTAAAACAGTGACGATAAATAAAACCCAAAGCCCCAAGGATGGATTCAAACCAAATGTTTTTGTAGGATGATAAATGGAACCAGAACAATATTCAGGGGTTCCATACCCCTACAAGTCACATGCATTATAATTTTATTGGATAAAATTTACCACTTTACATCATATTTTTGTGGGTCAAACAAAGTCACACAAACATAAAATTTTATGGTTAAGTATCTCTCATTGTCAGATGTCTAAAAAAATTTATTTGTATCATGTTTATGAAAATAATATATAATATTATTTTTTCCACTCATGGAACAATGTGATAGTGAAATCATGACATTGTTGATATTGTTGTCAAGGTTTGAATCCCCAAACTACCAATGTACTTATAGTAACGGAAAAAATAAGCCTTTTTCCTTACTTGGTTTGATAATTGACATTAAAACTGAACTAGTGGTGTCTTGGAGTGGTGTTGTAATGTGTTGTACACATTAACACTATTCAAGGACCTTTATTTGACTAAAACATGACTTCATTAATCCTTTGCAAAGGTGTTGTAAAGTGTTGTAACACACTTTCACACTTTTCTAGGATGTATTCGCTTAATTAAGCCTAATGGGCCCCTTTCTAATAAAATGTACATGATGTGTACCTTGTTTAAGTGTTGTGATGTGTTATAAAAAAAATTCACATTTATCTAGGTAGTCATTAATTAATTATGGGTAATTGGTGTAATTAACCCCCTTTTAATACAAATTTAAGCCTTAATTTTGATACCTCCTAATGATCTAGATCCAAACACTTAAAATCTAATTAATAAAATATTTCATTTGGAAAAGTTTGGTCCTAGAAAATGGTTGCATAACCCATTCACCCTATGTGGTGAATCGGTCCTCCCTTAATAGGAACCCCCTTTTTAAGTTGATCTAGAATAGATTTTTAGCCCTCTTTCAATCCTCTGGGGTTAGGTACTGGTAAACTGAGCCAGGACCCATTTTCCCTAGGTGTTGAAAGAGTCCTCCCTTAATGAGACCTCCCTTTTTGAATTTTATTGTGGTGGGAATTTAATAATGTTTCTTTCTAGATCTAGTGCCAGCCTTAATTGCTTGAATTTTGGGTTTAATCTCCTAATTTAGTATAAATAAGGGGTTAATTCAAATTGTTTCACCTAGTAGGTTTATGAAGCATCCTATCAATTTCAAGAGAGCATTATAGAGCATTTCAAGAGCATCCATAAGGCATTTTCAAGGAAGATTTCAAGAGTTTATTGTAGCAATTCAAGATCACTTCATCATGTCAAGGGTTTAGTATATTCATGCATGTGGTTGAGCTAAGATAGTTATTTTTGCATTGAGGATCAATTTACAAGCATCATCTAACACCCAAGATCTACATTCTTCATGACCACTACATGTTAGATTGTAGATTTACATTACATGACATCATCCAAGGTGATATCAGTTACATATTTCATATTCATGCTTCAATTCATTTATTTCATCATTTGGTTTGATTAGCCACAAGGGTTTTGACTGAGGAAAACCCCCATTCAATAAAAAAAAAAACAAAATTTTCTTCCCTTGAGTGTGTTATTCCAGATTTACAGGTTGAAGATCAAGTGGAGCAAGTTTGGAGAAAATTTGTCAAAGTTGCAATGTTGCTAAAGTTGTCATTCAAAGTGCAAAATCAAGGAATCAAAGCAACAAAATTGCATACAAGCTTCCAAAAGTTGATAACAGGGAATTTGAGAGTGCAGATATCAAGGAATAGGACCGTGAAATCAGTTTTTCAAAACCATAAAAGGACCCATTCGCCATTGAAGGCAAAAGAGTCCTTTGTAGCTCAAAAGCAACAAATTTTTGATCAGGTACACAACTTTTTATGCTCTAAAAACATCCCCCATAGTTTCTATAACAACTAGGTAGTATTTCTAATTGTTATTTGCATCTTATTTTACACATAATTGTAGTGAGTTAGTGTGGAAAAAATAGTGGTAAGTCCTCTTGCTCATGCATATGGGTTTCTCTCTATATTCTCCACCTAAACATTTTTTGGTGAACTCAACATATTGAACATTGCATTTTTTTTATTTTTGGAGTATCTCATTGCATTTTAAGTTAGATCTTGAATTTGCATTGAATTAAGATCTCGTTTAGGGTTATTTGTTTTGCATTGAAATCTTACATATCATATAGGGTTTAGATTTGCATTGTTTTGCATCTTGCTAAATCTAAAAAATACAAAAAAAATTAGTCATTTTACATCTCATTTAGATCTCATACAATTGCATTTGAAAATCAAAACAAAATTGCATTTAAAATTAGGCCTTGCATTTCATGTTCCATTACATTTTTACATTAAATTTCTCAAAAATCTAAAACTGGAATTCATTGTCTCAAACTTGGAACTAAAAATATTATTGAGAACTTGAAAATCATTAAAAAATAGTTTAAAAATACCTAACTAGGACCCATTCGCCCTTACTAGCAAATGAGTCCCTGATCAGGTCTAATCTGAACCTTCTAACAACTAAAAAAGCATCAAAATTCACTCTTAAATTCACAAAAAAGCATCTTAGAAACATCTAACTAGGACCCATTTGCCCTTACTGGTGAATGAGTCCCTATTAGCTACTACTCTGCATTTTTAGGACATTAAAATCTCAGTTTTTAGCTTCTATTTGGTACTGTTACCTTTTTTTTCAGTTTCCTGATTTGTTGTTTCATCAATTTCATTGCATTTAACTTAGATTACTTCATTTTAGTGCATTTTTTTAAAGTTAAAAATTACATCAAAACATTTCATTTTCATTTAATTACATTGTGTAATCAGTAAGTTACTATGTTTACATCTGAAATTCTAAAAATGGAGAATTGTTTAGGAAATGTATGGAAGTCCTTATTCTCTTTGGTTGATGTTTCAAATTATGTTTTTGGCAATGACCCTAGTGAACTTGAACTTACTCATGATCACACTACTCCTAATGCATGTCCTCGTCAAGATATTAACATCATTGGAGAAGATGATTCCAACATGAATGAATTCATAAATGATTTCCTTAACAACATTGAGTCCAATGCATCCTTTTATCCTTCAATGAAACAAATGACACAACTTGAGATGTTTGAAATTTGACATCCTGAAATTGAATCACAAGTTGAACCTATGTTCCCTACCATAGGTGAACCTAGAACCCCTAAGAAAGCATACATTCAATCATGCTACACCAATTAAGTAACCAACACATCAATCAACCTTGAAGAGACATATGGAAAATGATTCACAATCTTTTGCAAACAAGGATGTGATACAACAAGTGAAAATAAAATTCATCAACTCCTAGAACAAATACCAACTGAAGAAACCAAATAGATAGGATGTCAAAATCCCCATCTCAACATAAGTGCTCCTAAAGATTATCTAATTCTTCGTATTGATGGTAGGATTGTCTTAGATCCTCCTCCTAACATAGGTTTCTTCCTTCCTAGAGAGCAACTCATACCTCCTAAGGATGATGCTAACAAACACAAGATCATATCAGGACCTCGTGCCCTAATCCCATCTAGAGAAGCTGGTGAATCTAGCAAGCACAAGAGGCATTACAAGCTAAAAAAACTAGAGTTCCCTTGTCTGCTACTTGAAACTAAAAGGAAACTACAATTGCTTCTAAACAAAGAACTTATAACATTACCACTAATGAAAGGAAAGATAATACTATCCCAAAGATGAAAATGTTCCACATTTCTGATACCACAGAACTCTTGGACATAATACTGATGAGTTTCATGCATTCAAATTAGTATTAAACAATTTTCACTTTGACGAGAATGATTGCCATTTAGGGATTGAATAACATACCCTTCTACTCCTTATCATGTAATAGTTGTAGAATCTTAAAACATTCTCACTATTACATGTTTTACACTTATTGCAAATTATTTTCCCTAATTCAAGGAGCTCATTTTCCTCACCTATCTCGACTCATTTTTTCCTTGCACAAAGTGGAGGCAAGAAATTCATATCCTTGTCCTAGTAATGCATTTTTCATTATCCCTTTGGCTAGTTGCTTGCTTTCCATTTATACCAACCAAGATTGGGAGGTGGACAACCTACTTTAGGTTGACTCACCTATTCCTTACTAGTCTTTTTGTTTTTCACTTTTCTTTCTATGATGTGACGTTTTGTTTTACGTCTCTCTTTTTGTGCATTCCTCTATATGTATCTTCATCTTCTCTATGTCGTAATAATTTTCCATTTTTCTTGTGTTTTCCTTTTAGGGATGATGCAAGGCATCGAGACATTTAGGTCACTTCCATGTTGACCCAAAAAAATTTCATTTATTTTTTTCATTTGTCTTGTTTTTTTCCTTTTTGGGATGACACAAGGCGTTGAGACATTTATGTCTCTTTCAAGTTGACCCAAAAGCTTTTCCTTTATATTTTTCATTTTTCTTGTGTTTTCCTTTTGGGGATGACAAAAGGCATCAAGACATTCATGTTTCTTCCATGTTAACCCAAAAGGCCTTTTCTTTTTTTTCTCTCTTTATGTCATTCTTCTAATTCTATGAGTATTTGGGGAATGATGACAGTTCTATGCTCTATGAAAACATTGTAGCATAGACATACTAACCCCAAATACATAGACCCCTTATGTGTTTGTGGGGAAAACCCTTCCTACTTCATGACGTGGTTTACTTTGGAAATGTAAAGAAAATTTTCTCTTAATCTTCTTTTGGTTTTCGACTCTTATATTTTTTTGACTTCGGGATGAATTCGCGCTTAAAGTAAAAGGTTGTTCCAAAAGGTGCACAATGTGCCACGTGGTCATTGCATAGTTTTTTTTTATTGTCTTCTTTTCAGGAGCAAGCCGAGGCATGTGTTAGCTCGACAAGAAGTTTCTCTAAGTCTATTTTCATAAATATGAGATTCCCTACTCGCTCGATATGTCATCTATTCACTTTGGGTGAGTTACACCTTTTAAGGAGTGATCTCTTTGGATGGAGTTGTCTGAGCATGCTAGGTCTTTCTTGCTTTCAAGGTGGAACCTTCGAGTCAGCCCCATCAATTTATGTGGTTGGTCAATCAGACTTTTCTAGCCTATATTCTAGGATCTTATTATTTTTTCATTGCAATCTTTGCTAAAATATCTAAAACACATTAATTAGGCAGTTGGGAATTAATGAGAAAATATTTTCTTGATCTAATCAAGATCTACGATCAAATCGTGAGCTATCAGATCAATCATCTAGTAGTATTTTCTTCTATAATTTTGGTAGTAGTGTTCTCTTTTTCCAACTATAAATAGGAGTTGACAACATATGCAAAAAGTTCTTTTCTAACTTTTCCTTACTGGAAAGAAATATTTCTAAAATTGAAAGTTTTACAGAACACTATTTTTGAAAAGGAAAAAGCAGGTTTTACAGGGACCTGAAACCACAAAGTTTAAACAAACCAAGATAGAGAAAAAAAAGTCTGAACAAACAAACAACTATCCCAAAAAGGAAACGACAGCAAAAAAAGAGACAACATTGTCCAAAAAAGGACTGCCAAAAAGCTAGAAACAGCCACAACAGCACTAATCCAAGATGTTCATCAACTCCTTGGCTTCCTTTTCAACTTCACTCATATCTTGCAATCCTTGCTTGAGGATTTGAACCATATGTGGAGACGTATGGGTCTTCCTCTTCGTGTTAGCCTTGGTGCGAGTTGAGATCCCTTCAACAACAACACTGCTACAACCTCTGTCCACATCCAAGTCCACGACCAGCAATCCCTTTTGATTTTTTTCCAACTTTTCCACCATAGCATTAATGATAATGGTGTTGTGCCTAGCAATTTTATGATTATGTGCCACAGTGGCCCTGATATTTTGTCCTATCCAAGAACACTGTTATTCTCTAGCATGTTATATTGTTTTAACTCAAACTATCATTGGATTGGCATCCAACCTTTTTTTTTCAATTCACTTGATATTTAAGTTTGATATGCTCAAAAAAAATCTTTGAAACTGTGCATATTATGGCCTTTGTCAAGTTCCTTCTTTATGTTTTCATTCATGATAAAAATACCGTGTTAAGCTTATTTTGATAATTTGAGTAGTTTTTTTTTATGTTAAAGGCTTCTATTGTTTAATGATGGCTTTTGGAAATAGGATTATTTATGTTGAACTTCTCCATTTTCTTTAAGGGTTGTTGTTTTCTCATACTATGCTATAAAAAGAGGAAGGGTTTGTACAATTTCTATATATTTCTGTTAAGTTTTGGAGCCTTTTTATGCTTGATCTGACCTTAATGAGTGCTTCCTGTGAGGAGATTTGAAATACTACATTGTGCTTTTATTTAGCCTTTGTTTCTCGTTCTCTTCCTAACAATGAAGGGTTGTGGCATTTTACATCTATTATATCATTCATAAGAAATGAATTAAGTTTTGAAATTCTTTAAAAGCTTTGGCGCATCACCATTTTCATATTTTACGTTTAAATTTCCTTCTACCTTTTCTCCCAACTCAAAGATGAGTTGAATTTCTATAAAAATCCCAGAGGTATTAAGTGAGGCGCAAATTGGTCCCCCACTCATTGAATTTCCCATAAGGCAGTTAGAAAGCTGCAAGATTTGATGATCAATAGGAAACATATGACTTGGCATAGGGATTTCTGAGGAAAGCTCTCATGAATTAGGATTAAAAAAAATAGCCACTTTAAAGAAATTGGTCACAGTAATGGTGTAGCAATCGCTTTAAAGTGAGGGCATACATAGATGACATATTTTTTGGCAAAATTTCATGGCATAATTTTTATTTTTTCTTATGATGTGTCCTCTTCTTGGTGGTGTCATTAGGTTTGATTCCATCCAAGAGTGTACAATCTATTATCATGGCATGATGCAAACGAGGCATCCCATGGGTGATGATCTGACACTTTTGACTTGTTCTCTCTTGGATACATTAGGCACAATGCTCCCTAAGAGGAAGACTATTACATGAACAAAGAAATATCCCCTTTAACAAATTTTTTACATTATATTCAAAAGTATTTACAAATGCATTACATTGTGGTGCCTTATTAAAGTTATTAGGATGATAACTTTGGTATGGTTAGTATGATTGGAAGGAAATACACTAGCATGCCTTTCTCATTATAAGATGGGAAGTTGATACACTGGCATGACTTTCTCACTAAACCACTTCGTTGGGGAAACTCATCTAGTGGAAAAACTAAGGTTCCACTATCCTAGAGTGAGAAGCATATGTTATGGACAAACAACCCCATTATGCATTGCACTAGAATGGTTGTGCTTGATCCTTTATTTTTTATTTTTCTTGACCTTTGATAGGGTATGATCATGCATCTTTGTTATTGTTGCATACTTAAGTGTCTTTGATGTCTACTTTAGTGTGAGTTTGACATAGGGTCATCCTCTCACTAAAGTGGGGGAAAAATGTAGTAACAGAAAAAGTAATCCTTTCTCCTTTGTTGGTTTGATAATTGACATTAAAACTGAACTAATGATGTCTTGGAGTGGTGTTGTAATATTTTTTACACATTCACACTATTCTAGGACCTTTATTTGACAAAAACATGTCTTAAGTAATCATTTGCAAAGGTGTTGTAAAGTGTTGTAACACACTTTCACACTTTTATATGACGTATTCACTTAATTAAGCCTAATGGGCCCCTTTCTAATAAAATTTACATAATGTGTACCATGTTTAAGTGTTGTGAAGTGTTATAAAACACTTTCACATTGATCCAAGTGGTCACCAATTAATTGTGGGTAATTGAAGTAATTAACCCCCTTTCAATTCAAATTTATTCCTTAATTTTGACACCTCTCGAAGATCTATACTAACACTTATAATATAATTAATAAAATATTTCATTAGGAAATGTTTGGTCCTAGAAAATGGTGCCAGGACCCATTCACCCTAGGTGGCGAATGGGTCCTCCCTTAACAAAACCCCACTTTTTTTAGTTGATCTGGCATGGGTTTTTAGCCCTCTTTCAATCCCTTGGGGTTATGTCTTGGTAAACTAACCCAGGGCCCATTCACCCTAGGTGGTGAATGGGTCCTCCCTTAATGGCACCCCCCTTTTTAAATTTCATTCTGGTAGAAATTTAATGTTTTTTTCCAGATTTGGTGTCGACCTTAATTGGTTGAATTTCGGGGTTAATCTCCTAATTTAGTATAAATAAGGGGTTAATTGACATTGTGTCACCTCGCAAGTTTATGAAGCATCCTAGCAATTTCAAGAGAGAATTATAGAGCATTTCATGAGCATTCATATGACATTTTCAAGGAAGATTTCAAGGGGTTGATGCAAGAAGTTGGTTACACAAAAAGCTCAAAAGGTGGAAGTGTTTTTGTTGTTTTTTAGAATTTGTCACACTTGGACTGAAAATTTAAGGCACTTACACAATGAATCTTGGAAAAAGTCAGCAATATAAAATATAGCATTTTGAATCTAGTTTCCAAATATGTAAATTATTCAAATATCCAAATTATAGAAATTCAATTTTGATAGGGATCTATAAAAACCACTTTTTAAAAGTCCCTATTTTTTTACCATACCAAGCACATGTAGGGACACCACTTTTTGACCCAAATAAAATTATTTTTCTAATTTCTTTTGGGAAAAGAGAGATAACAACATGAAGATTGATGTGGAATTTTTTTTGTAATTTTTTGTTGAACATTTTTTTTTTTTATTGAATTTTTATTGGCCTTAATTGTTATTTTTAAAAATCAATGTGTACGGACAGCATAATTTGACCTAAACTAAACATTTTTTGAATCTTCTTTTTTTCATTGTGTAGAGAATTGTCCAAAGTTTGATGCCATATAATTTTTTTTACAAGAAACTTAACCAAAAAAAAGTTATTAAAAAACAAAAAAAGCCTGATATTTCAAGTTTAAGGACTAGTTTGCTTAGAAATTAATTAAAAACTAGCAAACATAATCCAATCTTAATAAAAAGAAATATTTTTGGAAATTAAACATCGTGTTCCCTAATGGGTTTTAATTTTATAGATTGATTCAGGAAAAAGTCCATCAGCCATATTACCAAAGTTGGACATTCTTCTTCAATCTTCCTTATTTTTTTAGTTGCAGGTCAAAAGCTAAGGATCATATTGCCAAGCCTTTCCCAAGCCTAAAACCATGGCTGCATGTGGGTTGGGAATTCAATTTTTAAATAACAAATACACATTTTAAAAAAACACATACACATTACAAAACACAGATGCGTTCTTTATTTTATTGATTATTTAAAAAAATAAATACTTTTTAGAAACATGTACGCATTTTAAAATGCATACCCATTTTAAAACGCATACCCGTTTTGCATTACAAAACGCGTACGCATTTTAAAATGTGTCCACATTTCTAAAGGGTATTTAATTTTTTAAATAAATGACTTGTACATGTTATAAAATGTGTACGCATTATATAATGCATAGCATTATAACGCGTACACGTTTTATAGTGCATACACATTTTTTTTGGGCTCGGGTAACCAAACCATAACATATGTGTTTTTTAAATAACTCGTACGCATTTTCTACGATATTTTTCTTTTGGCAAAAACTTCCCCTCTTTGTGTACCCAACTTCTTGCTTTTACCCCAAGAGTTTATTGCAACAATTCAAGATCACTTCATCATGACAAGGGTTTAGTATATTCATGGATGTGGTTGAGCTAAGATAGTTAATGTTGCATTAAGGATCTATTTACAAGCAACGTCTAACATCCAATATCTACATTATTCATGGCCACTACATGTTAGATTGCAAATTTGCATTACAAGACATCATCCAAGGTGATATCATTTACATATTTCATATTCATTCTTCATTTCATTCATTTTGTCATTTGGTTTGATTACAAATAAGGGCTTTGACTGAGGAAAACCCCCATTCACTAACAAACAAGTTTTTCTTCCCTTGAGTGTGTAATTGTAGATTTATAGGTTGAAGATCAAGTGGACCATGTTTGGAGAAAAAATGTCAAAGTTGTAAAGTTTCTAAAGTTGTTATTCAAAGTGCAATTTATCAACAAATCAAAGCTACATAATTGCATACAAGATTCCAAAAGTTGATAATAGGGTATTTGAGAGTGTAGAAATCAAGGAACGGGACCCAAAAAACAACAACTTTTTTATTAGGTGCACATATTTTTATGCTCTAAAAACACTGCCCATAGTTGCTATAACAATTAGGTAGTATTTTTTATTGTTATTTGCATCTTATTTTACACATAATTGAGTGTTTAGGGTCTTAGAAAAATTAGTGGTTCATCCTCTTGCTCATGCATTTGGATCTACCCTATTTTTCACCTAAATAGTACTACAAGGATTTTAGCCCCTATGAAATCAACATAAATGTATGTTTTAAGCCCCCGCTTTCGAACATGCACATGAGCCTCACATTCTGATAGGTCCCATACTAGGCCACTATGTAAGTACATGCTTAAATCCTCCATTAGGCCAATATGTTCATGGGCTTGAACCAACAAAATTAATGTAATTCATTTATTCTTCAAGATGAGATAACCCATTTTGTGGTCTCACGAGTTCACAACTTTGATAAAAACATTAAATTATGATAAATAGATATTTTTTAATTTTATTATCACTATATGCTACAAAAAATGACATATATTTGAGACACTAAAAGAACAAGTTAGATCAATAAAAAATGTACAAATTGTGTTGCACCATATCAATGTCCTTTAAATATAAAAAAATAATCAATATGTGTATATGTACATAAAGAGAAACACATGACAAATTATAGATCCAAATTTTAGTCATTACTATCTATAAAATTATTAATAAAAATATTAAAAAATAATTAAATATCCACAGACTAGATATTGGAGCTAATGATCCATGTACAAGAAATCATGAAGTGAAATTAATTTTAATTCAGGTGAACTGTTCCTAGAGAATATTAATAAATAAAAAATGGTAAAAACAAAGCATTTTATTGAAACCTAACCAAATAGGGAAGCAATCATTTTTAATGAAATTTTAAAAATATATCAATGGAATTTAAATAAAAAATGTCACAATTCATTATTTAAAATTTTTTCTTAATTTTTTGTTAGTTAAGTATGCACATAAAGATAGGCGGTCAAAAAATGGTCAAACATGCATTTTAAGTCACAGTGTGACTACACTCCTAAAAGCATGCTAAGTCATAGTTCTTACATGTTATAGACTAGTAACTACCAAGATAGAACAAATACACATTATTTTTAAGTACAACCTTATTTTGTGTCTACTTTGGACACTTTTTGTGTTGTGAATAACATGTTCACACTATATAACTTAGTTGCATTATAATGCATGTACATTGTGCATGTTATGAATCGAAAATACTAAAATCCATCCATTAGGCTTATATTTCCAAGCCTAATGCATGGGCATGCATGTTAGGCTCCCTAATCTATATTATGAACCTAAAATATATTTTTCAAACTTTCTCCTTATATGGTTTACACATTTTACAATAAAATTTAAGAAACAACAAATATCAATCCACTTATTTTTTTCAAATCATACTATTTTTCTTATAGTTCAAATAAATTAAGGTACTTATTTCTATTTAACTTTAGTAGCGTCTTTATATTCCTCAAATATATATATATTAAGCTTTTCCTTATTTTTTATCATTTATAAAAATTTAACAAAACAAGATTGTTTTATGAATACTAAAAACATTATATAATTTATTATATTTTGTAGGTGAATAGTTTATTAGGATGTATCCATTTCAAAAATTCACAAATAAAACATTTATTAAATATATATCATTTAAGGTTTAGTCAATATTGACATGGTGTGATGGTTCAAAGATGATGGTGTTGTTCTTACCATCAAGGTTCAAATCCTATTGGGATGGTATTATTGAATGGTTATGTTGGGGATGAGATCCCCAGTTTGTGAGTTAAATATATATATATATATATATATATATATATATCATTTAAGTACATAATCGTATCTCCCTTTCAAATAACCATTTTTAAAAATATTTAACAAAACAAATAGTGGGGGTACACACTAGACACTATATTACATATTAGTAATTAAAAAACACTTTTGTATGCACTCATCATTTGAACCTCTTAACCCTAGAAATTTTTTAACCACTGGTAGTTTCGAAACAAGCCTTAGAGTACTACAATTATTTTTCTTATCATTACTTTAAATTTAGAGTTTATGAATGAAGAATTAATCATTTAAGTTTATTTTTTATTATTTTAGGGAATAGGTGGTAAATTTTTACTCCTTTTCCCAATGTCTATACATATACCCAATTTGTTCTTTATAATTGATAAAATATAATTAATGCTTATAAACTTGATTGTAGTGGCCCAAATATATAAAAAGGTGGGACATAATATTGTGATGTTGAACCTAGTATTGAGCCAAAGATCATCAAAGAAATAAAAGAAGATCCATGAAATTTAGAGGAGAACATGAAAACAAGGCATGGTAAAAAATTAAGAGAAGATATTATTTTTCTTAACACATGAATTGTCATGGATAAAATGTGGCTTTTTTTTAGTTTTTATCTTAGGATGGAACTAAATAAGTGTCCTTCCATCACGAAAGATCAAGGACATATTTTGTACTTCACAAACCTTTATGAGAATGGATGGATACTCTAAAATAAAAGTGTGAATTCAAGGAATATTGAGAGAATAGATAATGCTTGTTGGAGTAGATTATACTAAGTATACCATGATACTCATCCAATACCTTGTAGTTGTAAAATTTATCGACTTGAATTCTTATAAGAATGTAATATTTATTATGATGTAAATAGGAAGTGGAAAATATTATTCCATGGATTTCACTCACTTTGAATGTTTATTTTTATTATATTAACTATAAAATTAGAGGGAGATAAAAATGTCTTCATTGGCAATGTAAAGCAAATTTTTCTTTTTAAATCTTTTGGGTTTTCGACTTCTACCTATTTCAGCTTCAAAAAGTGTTTGTGCTTAATGAAAAGAAGACTGCTCCAAAAAGCATACAATACAGAACATGGTGGCTATGCATCTTTTGTATATTGCTTTTCTCTTTGGGCATGATTCGAGACATGTGTCATCTTGGCAAGGTTTTTCTCAAAGCCATTCTCTTAGTTTTGAGATTTCCTGCCCACTCGACACATCATCTATTCGTCCAAGCAGTTGTTACTTTTGCAGAAGGGTATCTTCAGGAAGAGTTTGTTGGAAAGCGATGGATGTCTTGTCTTCAGGGTGGAACTTTTGAGTTAGTGCCATCAATTTGTATGGTTGATCAATTAGATTTTTTCCAGGATGTGTTAGATTCAATTATTTTCAAATTACAATCTTTGCTAAATATCTATGTCATTAATAAAGCGATTGGGGCTTAATGAGCAAATATTGTTGAAATCTAATAAAGATCTAAGATCAGATCATGGTCTATCAGGTGTAGGCATCTGGAATTTTTTGCTTCTAGAATGTTGGTGGCACTATTGTTTTCTTACATCTATAAATAGGGGTCAACAACATATACAAATAATTTATTTATTTTTTCCTTAGTTTTTAGAGATATTTTTAGAAGTTGAAAGTTTACAAAAGACTGCTATTCTTGGGCATGTTATATTCTAACTCAAAACTATCATCGAATTGGCATCTTAACTTTGTTTTCAAGCTCATTTGATATTGAAGTTTGATCTATTTAGAAGAAATCTTTGAAACTGTGCATGTTATGGCCTTTTTCAAGTTCCTTCTTTATGTTTTCATTCCTATTAAAAAAATTGTATTAAGCTTACTTTGATAGTTTGGGTAGATAATTTTCATGCTATAAGCTTCTATGTTGAATGATAGCTCTTAGAAATTAGATTATGTTTGTTGAAATTTTCCATTTTCTTTAAGGGTTGTTATTTTTCATATTATACTGTAAAAGGAGGAAGGGTTTATGTAATTTTTTGATATTTATGTTGACTATTGGAACTTTCTTATGTTTGTTCAAACCTTAATTAGTGCTTCTTGTGGGAATATTTGAAAGACTACACTGTGCTTTTACTTAGCCTTTGTTGTTCATTCTCTTCCCAACAATGAATGGTTTGTGGCATTTTGTGTCTATTATATCATTCATAGGAAATAAGTTGAGGTTTGAAATGTTGTAAAAGCTTTGGTGCATTGCCATTTTTATTTTTTATTTTCATTTCCTTATAACTTTTCTCCCAACACAAAGAAGAGTTGGCTTCTTATAAAAATCCTAGAGGTATTTAGTGAGGTTGCAAAATTAGTCCCCCACTCATTGAATTTCCCATCAGACTATTGGACAGACCCAAACTTTTATGATCAACAGTTCTTTTTTTTTGTCACGCCCAGTTGGACAAAAAAATTGAATGCCTAATTAGAAGTAAAAAAATATTTCTAAAATCAACCCAAGGAAAGAAGCTAGAAATTTCATGCCCAAAATCTAAACAAGGGCATCCTCAAGAGGCCATTTCCAATACTCCTAGTTACCCACCTCGATATCAAGGAGAAGAAGACTTATAGGTTCCATATCACTTGTAAGGAGCAATAGGCCAAGAAGCGAGAACCCAATATCCACAACTTTATCTACCCCACTTGGAGGCTGAACTTTTCAAATCAGAATACTAGTATACCCGATTTGTAGGAATCTATTTGCAATGGCCCATATAGCTGCCCCCTCTCAAACAAATTTTTTTTCCTAGGATAGCGGTAGTTCACTACAACCACCTACACCCCCAAATGTATGGCCTTCCATACCAGCCAATGCCCTCAAATTTATCCCAAAGTTTTTTGGGGAAGATTTTAAAACCCTCTCTAAACATCTCCAAGATATAATAGAGGTATGCAAAGTACATATAACATAATGTAAGAAAATACTTCTCTAATGTTGTTGGACACGTCTTTCAAGGGAAACACTCAGGATTGGTATAGGTCTCTAGCTTCTAGTTCTATCCACTCTTGGGATCAACTCAAAGAGAGGTGAGTATGTGCAAGATCGTGATGGGCCAAAAAGTGGCAATATGATGGGTATGTGTAAGGTATGTGGCTGATGACTTTTTTTACTTAAAATTGATGAAATAAAAAGTGTTTTTAAAGGAGATTCTCAGCTTTCCACCAATATAAATTATGCTTTACTTTGAATTTAATAAATAATTATTATTCATTTTTTATTTGAATTATGACTAAATTCCTAATTGATAGGTTGATTGAAAAACATCTATAGCTTTCAAATGGTATCACATATTTTGAATTTGAAACATGCGTCACATTCTATGCTTCACATACTATAGGATTAAATAAATTGAATTTCATGAAGTTTTGAGCAAGTTAAGGTAGTCGACATACAAGTTTTATATTTTTTAAAAGTTGTAATAAAAAATCATAATTAATTATTTACTTGGAAAAAATTACAAAAAATATGCATCACATTGGGACATGAGTCATCTACTTATATCTAAAA
The DNA here is from genome assembly GCA_007258455.2 of Sequoia sempervirens. NCBI lineage: Eukaryota > Viridiplantae > Streptophyta > Pinopsida > Cupressales > Cupressaceae > Sequoia > Sequoia sempervirens. The sequence continues at coordinate 298,863,381 of VDFB02058242.1, read as the reverse complement.
TCTTATAAAAACATATTATCATTTTATTATCGTTAGGGTGGTCAAACAGACACCTACTTATTTTTTCCCTAAAATTTAAGTGCCACTTCAGTGAAATTTTAAATTTTCACCAAATAGATTATTTAAAAAAAAAAACCTATTAGTTTAGAAACTAAATTCAATTTTCTAAAGATTCTATTCCTACATATTTTTGAAATAATATAGATAACTTATTCAATTTTTTTATGTCAAGTTGCCTAACTCTATTTTTTCTGAATTTTATCACCACTTAATGGCCTATTTTTTCCATGATGATCTTGCACATACCCAAGTTTTTCGAATGATTCTAAAAAAAGGGAGATTGTTCCTCACTGCTACATCAATTAATCACCATCAAAAGGGCCCCACAAGAGGCCATGAGTGACTTCAATGCCAAGTTCCACAAAACTTGGAAAAAGATTCTTGTGACTACCTGACCTCCAATCATGATGGCATTTAAGTTTTACTTGAAGGCTTTCAATTCAAAAATTGCGGTCATGATAACCTCTATGGGAGGAGATATTCTACCCAATGCATGCAATTTGGCTGTGCATGTAGAGAATAGTCTGATCGATGCTAGGAAGCCTCCACCATGCCTACTGATGCCAATATTCATGAAAATATCCAGTGGTCCACGAGAAGAAATTACTCCAAGCACCTTTACTCCATAAGAAACTATGTCAGTTGCACCACCATCCATGTAGGTAAACCCCGTTGCACAACAAAGCGCATCAGGTTCCTCTTCGCTAGTGGTAGACATCAATGATATGAAGAGTCTCATGTGGTCATTTGCTAATGAGATAGTCCTCATCTGATGATAGTAAGCAACACCCTCGAAGAAAACCACACATACCTATCAAGGAGGAAATCCATCTTATCAGTAGAACACATACTAGGGAGCCTCTAAGGGAGGAGGTTAGCAACTGACGTTTGCAAACTAGATAGTCCTAGTTACCATGCTACTTCAAGTTGTCAAGAGTAGTCTAAGCAAGGATTTAGTCTCAGACCAGAACAACTTGGTGAAGGATGAGAATGCATGGTGCTTCCCATGAAACGATAGTTATATGGCTCAAAATTTCCCAAGGGGAAACATGTAACAGAAAATAGAAGATCAAAGAAGCCAAGGCATGTTCTCAAGTACAAAAGAATATTAATCTTCAGAAATGGAGAATGCCTGCTTCCGAGTTTAAACACAAGGAAAGTCTTTAGAACAAGAGTTGGATATCGCACCAGACCAAGTGCTTTTCTCATGGATGGAGGAAGAGGATGCAATATTTACAAATGGTCCTTCAATGACTAGTGCCTCGCAATTATAGTTAGACTACAACATGAGTTCTAAAAGAAGACTCACTGGAGAATACATACAACAAGCTCCATCATGTCTACAATTATGCCAACCACAGCTGCAAGAAAAGCAAGCTCTGTAAGCCATCTCCCAACTTACTCAGGAGTAGCTAACTCCACCGTTGCCAGAAAAGGAGATGGACAAAACATTGAATCTGCTCACATTAGATCGACTCCTCCCAAAGACAAAGGAGATACCACCATTCAAACCAAAGATCCCTTCCATCAAAACACTCAACGTGGTCAAACAATTAAAGAAGGAACCTGCTCCCAACTTTCAAAAATCATAGCTTATGTGAACGTCGTGGACAATGCAAAAGAGAAAGAGGTAAGCAATCCAAAGCCCACACTTTTATTTTTAACACTTATTATGGGAGATAAGATTTTGCATAATAACATTATTGATTTAGGAGCTAGTACAACTGCCATGCCTAAACAAGTGGTTGATGCCCTGAAACTTGAGTATGAGCCTCTCAGGAAAGGAATCATGAAATTAGATGAGAAGAAAGTTTCGACTGTTGGATGCATCAAGGATATATCTTTGACCCTCTTCTCATGTCCAAGCCAAATAGTCACACAAGAAGTAGTTATGATAGAAATTCCCCCAGTATTTTGGATGTTCCTTTCAAGGGACTTTATAGCTATCTTGGCAGATATTTAGTGCTCGATTGGTCTCACCTAATATTGCAAACCAAGCATGGGGCAAAGATGATCATGTTTGAATCCTTGCATCAAGAACACATAATGGATAATGTGTTCTTGTGATTTGAAGCAGTACATACATCATTCTCACTAACGGAGAAGTACTGTGTAGAAATTTTGGAAGATGAGGAAGATATGAATGATCAGACCCTCGAGGAGGAGGTCCTTCTCAACCAATTGATTCTGACCCATGCAAAAACTTTTATGCTACTGGGTTAGGCACCTATGTAATCTTTGACAATGATCAAGTCTTCCCCAAGTTGATAAAATAACGAGAAGAGCATAATGGTCCAAGCGACAATAGTCTATGGACATTGTATTTGATGGCACCAAATGCAAAGTCAGTTCTGGAGCAAGTGTTTGGCTAGTATCCCTAACAGGGTCAGAAAATCTCAAGGCTTATTGTTTCTAGTTCCCATGCTCCAATAATGATCCGGAATATGAAGCCTTGGTCCATGGTTTGTTCCTTGTAGAATAGATGGGCGTAAAGAGAATACAGGCATTTGGAGATTCAAACATGGTTGTGAGCCAAATCCATGGGCAGGAAACCACTAAAAATATAATCTAATGAAGTCATATAGACATATAATATGAGATTTGATCAAGAATTTTGAGGCTTTTATCATTTAGGTTATCTCGTGTTCTCAGAATGATGTTGTTGATCGGATGGATTTGATCGGTTCACAAGTTAAACCAATTTTTGATTCAGCAACGAAGCAGAATGCAATATAGATCATCGTCTCACTGATAATTCCCGACAATGATCAAAACTAGCAAGTATTTGAGGACGATGTTCAGATCTCCACATTTTTACAAAAATTAGGAAAGGCTCCTAACCATTCATAGTCCAGAGCTGTGACCTCTGAAGGGAAGGTAATCCAGTTAAAAGGAAATAAGCTTCCTCGAGGTTTAATCTCTCTTGAAAATATTTTTGATTGCGAGGATGCAAGAAATAGAAAGCAAAGGTTCACTACCGATGAGAAAGATTATGAAGATCTTGATGTTGGAAATAATAGAAAATAAAAAGTTGGGATATTCCACAAAAATACAAAGAAAGATTAAAAGGGCTATGTTCTAGATATGACGAGGTCGTAGCTTGGATCTATGATGATCTCAGAGGATATAATCCTAGCATAATTCAACATACTATTGACTTAGATGATGGCTTGAAGCCTATTTGAAAAAAATAAAGGCTAGTCAATCTGAAGGTTGAAGCATTGATGGCCCAAGAACTCACTAAATTAATCGAATCAAGGATCAAATACCCTATTAAGCATTCCACCTAGGTGTCTAATCTGGTTCCAGTTCAAAAAAAGAATGGTGATATTTGACTCTGTGTGGACTTTAGGGACTTGAACAAAGCCTCATTGAAAGATCACTACCCTTTGCCATCAATGGAGTAGATTCTGTAGACTATGGATGGATCAAAAATGTTCTCTTTGATTAATTGTTTTTTCTATATTTTTGTTCCTACCTAGAAACCCTAATTTGGGACTAAATCACCCAGACTGACGTATGAGTCCCAACAAGCATTAATTTCAGCATTTTCAACATTTCAAGTCTTCATCCAGGCCTCTACTGATTTCTAGGTGCACACCTTTGATCTCCCAACCTTTTGTTCTTATTTACATGCATTTTAAGGTCATTTAGTGAAGTTTTGTATTGCACTAGGTTTAAACAATAGGTCTTGCATTTCATTAGTTTTTCCAAGCCCTAGCTTGGTGGTGAACCCATCTTTAGTTTCTAATCAGACCCTAGGACACCCTATTGCAATCTATCTCTTTCCCCTTTCTCCATTGGATTAAGATCTCTACGACATCCTTGAATGAAAAGTGAGGAAGATTGTTGTTCTATGTCCTAAACCATAAGCAATGACAATTTTTCACCTTTCAGATCCAATCTTTCAACATGTTTTTTAAGTGAATTCTCCTAACAAAATAAACAACTAAAGTAAAATTTTCAAGCCATTTATTGTCATTGTCAAATCTTAGAGAAGGCAACTCAATATTAGTTGGGAATTCAAATGACATACCTCGCGAGATGATTACAAAACAAACTTTCAAATATACTTTGGGGGAGCCATTACCCACATTTTCACACTATCAACACTAACAAGAATTGTTGCCATGTTGAACTTTGAGAACATTTAAAAGCTATACGTCATCAAAGACAAGGAAAACAAAACAACTCATAATAAATATGGGAGGCTATAAATAAACTTTATTATAAAAAGAATTTAAAGAGTGATAAACAAGATACATGCAAACTAAACAAACAATTCTAGTAGAGCTCTACCTTGTACTCTTTTTACATATCATATTTGTAAATTTGACACATTTAACTTTAAAAAAATTAAGATATAAAGTTCAAGGGTGATTTTTGTAAAAAATAAACTTAAAATCGACTTTTCTTGACATTTAAGAGATTCCATTTCACCTTTCCTTTCTATAAAAATCTGTTGGTATCATATTTTTGTATAATTTAATATAAAAGGTACCATATTCATTATGAATAAAAAAAAGTTGATGTATAAATTGCCGACAATACGGCAGTCTTGTTTTTTCATTGCGCGATGACTATTCTTCTATCATATCAAGCGGTGGGAAAAAAGATGACTCTTGAGCGAGCACAAATCTGGAAAAGGGAAGCCATGCGCGACAAATTAACCTCTTCATACGCACGCTGCTCTACTTTTCGGATGTGAAATGCATTCTTTCTGTTTCCTCCTCCTCAACAATCCTTTCCATTATTGTACTTCAGACTTGATTTCATCCACCAACAATATATGTCTGTTGGAACAATGGAATTAGTCCTTAACGATGTAGACGTGTATGAACTCGTGCAACGTGGCGACCGCAAGCACTTGTCGCATTAAATTAAGCAAAACAAGTTTTAAGAACGGCATAACCAAGAACAAGCTGATCCAGAGCAAGGCATAGGAATTTCCCTTCCTACCCAGTTAGTGGCCCCCGCCTGTGCTTCTGAGAAGACTGGGAGAATGGGCGACCAACCCAGGTAGATGGGGACGACGACATTCCTTGGCAATCTCACAAATACACCGGACAGTTGGTGGTGTAGATTTTTGACGTTGCTCAGCCTCTACACGAAAGCATTTGCAGCCCAAAACATAAAACCTAGTGCATCTAGATTCCAGTCTAAATGAAATGACTTTCATCGTTTAAAGAATTCTAAAACGATTAATAAGCTTTCAAGAGGAGTTGAAGCACTCTAAATCTGAAATTATGTTTTCTATAAGCTAGCTAAACAAGGCCACAATAGTAAATTCACACACAGAAAGAGTTCAAATCTAGAGTTTAAATCTATTCGTTGAATGCACATATACCGACAATCAAAGCAGAAATGCCAGTTGTTCGACCTCCACTCTCAAGAGAAAACCATTTATATCAATCGTTCAAAGGAGAAATGGAGAAATGTAAAGTAAAACATGTCGTTCAGTGACGGGGAGCAATCCTAGTCACTAATCTATTAAGTGAAAAATGCTTTCCTCTAATTTAAGCGGTGGGCTTGCTATGTAAAAGGTTGCTGGTGGGTTCCTTTGTAACAGTGCATCCTTTTCCATGCTATCAAGCGCACTCCTCCAATATTTGTTTGCTACTGTTTTCTGTAAAAAACAACGTTCAGAAACATAATTCCTCCTGTCACCCTCCGTTGGTAACTTCTGAAATCCCCTTCGAAAAGTAATTGCATTCACGTTCTACATTCCACATCTCAGCCAAGTTTTCTTCATTAAGTTGTCCAAAAGCATCCAACAAAAATGTTTACACTAAAATATATGCATGGAGACATCTATTACCAATCATATATATTTCTTCACAAAATACATTTTAGATATCCAAATAATCATTAATAATAATTCTACATATAATGGATAAAAGTCGAAAAGATGTTCATTGGTGTGAATGACCATAGTTATTATTGGTGTGTATTTATCTATTGGGTTTTCTCCCCTAATTGTGAAGTGTACATTGCACATTAATGGACAAGAGGATAGACTATTAGTATATTTTATTACCATCAATGATCAATATTTTTTATTAACAATTGTTAAAAATTAGTCTAAATATAAGAGGAAAATTAAACACTTACATAAATATCTAGATATTTTAATTAAATAAAATGATTATATAAAAAAACAACTTGGTCTTAGAAATAATAAATGCTTAATTAATTATGAATATTCAATGTGATAATCAATTGGATTTCAAAGTAGGAAAATGATGATGATTGAAGAAATTGATTTGCTATTATGATAGATTTTAAGGACTTCTCTATATGTTTGTCTCAAAATTTGTAAACTAACAGTGTTTCATTATGATCTAGATCTATGACTATGGAACTAATCTATATGAGAGTAAAAATTGAAGAAAAGCTAATTGCCCAAAAATTTACTACACTAATTAATATAGACAAGTATATAATAAAATATGATTAAATAATTTTGGAAAGAAATATTCACATAAAAGAACTCACCACACAACTTAGTGTTTACCATTAGATAACCCTTTTAGGAAAAATAAAATCATCCAAATGCCAAACTAAGATATTCATAGTAATAATTTAGTTAGAATACATAATCATGCCTAAACATTCAGTAGAGAATAAATAATTAAATTTTGAATTTTTTTTTATAGCAAACCCCCCTACAAATTCACTCCATACTACATCTCTATCCAAATACCAATTTTCTTTTGTAAAGCCCAAACCAAAAACCAATATTTTTTTCCTAAAAGTATTAAGAATAAAACACCTAAGAAAAGAACTCTTGAATCTCCATGAGGTATTATAATGCCCAACTAGCATAATAGGTTAACAAACTCATAAGCACCCAAAAAAATTCGTACCCTAAAAAGGGTTATTTAACCTTTTCAAAGATGTTTTATGAAATATCACTCTTACTTATCATAAGTTGGTCATTATTTTAGGTTCATTTCTTACTCCCATCTTACATTCTCTCATGCATCTAGAATTACCAAAATATTTTTTTCATGTCTCTATAACATTATAGGTTTCATAAATTATAATACACATAGAACATAATAAAAAAATGTGGGAACCTTTTCTGCATTGACAAATTTAAAACAATTAATAAATAATAAATAAATCACCCATTCTGACTGTGAGGTATATTACACACCTACACTATAATTCTCCTAATTCTCATATACCTTGTAAGAGAAAAGGGGAATCATCAATAATATTGACTAACTACTAAGATTCAAGAGGCAGTAGAGTCATTACACCACCTAAAATTCTCTATGTTCATATCTTTCATGAAATCATTTGAAACATTCACCAATGTACATCAACCTTTTCAAGTATTACCCTTCTATACTCTAACATGCCAGGAAAAAATGTTACTAAAAACACACACATATATACGTATATACATATACATATACATATACATACAAATACATATATATACATATAAATATATATAAATACATATATATACATATAAATATATATATATACATATATATATATACACACTTAAATATGTCTTGAATGATATTACACACTTGAATCTGATATATTAACATCGCTTCGTCTTGATATCAATCCTCTTTTCACCTATTTGACTAAATTATCCTAGTTATTTACATAAATTAATTATTTTAATCTATTTATCTAATTAATCTAACTAGGTTAACTCATATCCTCTCACTAAAATTTCATCCTATTTAAATTCAATAAATAAAATTATTTAAGTTAAACCTTAACTCCTCTTATTTAATTAAATAACCCTAAACTATTTAATTAAATATTATATTTGCATCCCCTTTTCATTAAATAAATCAATAATTTAATGAATATCCTCACATTCTTCATATTGCACATTCAAATTTAGTTTTAATTACTAAATTGCTAATTTCCCCTCCAATCCACTTGCATAGGGAATATTCTAAAAGAATATTCTTCTATTTTGGCTCCAAAAAAGAATGATTTATTTCAAACAAACACTGTAACAAAATTTCAAAGTTGTTACAAAGTGTGTTTGTTTGAATCATTCTTATCCTTTGATCTTTCCTCGATCCATGTGATCTTTGGTTCTCATCCATTGATTTTTCATTTGCTCTCCTATAAATACATCACTATTTGGAGAGAAATGGATCCATCTTTCGATACAAAAGTTATGCTATTTAAATTCATACTCACTTGCATCCATATTGAGTAATTTAAACATTTTATATTAATATTCATCCATATTTAGCTTAAGAATCCATTAATGGCTTCCACATTAGCCTAGTTTACACCCATTTTAGTATATTTTGCATGCATGACTTGGATCTTTGAACTTTTTTTCCATTTATCATTTCTTGTATCCATTATCATCAAGCATTTTAGCATTTAGCATTCATCTTATCATGTTAAACTAGTTTCATATCATGTTTCACACACATCTCATCAATTTCATCAATTTTCTTCAATAAAATCAATTGAAACAAGCTCATATTATCCAAGGGATTCGGAAAGGGGCATCATTCCACATCAATGCAACACCACTCCTCTAATGGGATAATATTTGAGGTCTTAGAATAGGATATTGTTAAGCTTTTGTGTTTATATGATGTTAGTTTAATGGTTATTTAGCTTCTTGTTAATTCTGGATATCACATTAGGATCATTGATTAGGGGATTAAATATGGTTTAAATTCATTTTGATCTATTGTATTTAGTTCACACTATGATTTTGGTCACATTTTGGTGCTAGAAGTAGGGTATACTGATCGAATCTAATGAATTTTTCTTTAGATTCCCATGTTCTTGTATTTTCAAATACAAAAATGCTCTCAATGGATTCAATGATACACCTGATATGCATCACTATACAATGACACACTTTGTCTTAAATTCAGTGATGCATATTTTAATTTCATCAACACATATTTGATATAGTGACACTAATTTGTTTTTTATTTAATATCTTGATTTTCATTATAGTGATGTGTGCATTTTAGCAATGCAATTGATGTCACTATTTTATTCCAAAGCAACACACATATTTTTTACTAGAGCAATGCACTTCTGATATGGCAATGCATTCGATAAATTTAGCAATGCTTTTTACTTTTAAACAAAAGAGAGCTAATTTTGACATGTGCTTTAAATTTTTAATTTCATGTGCTCTCTAACATGTCACTAACAACTCATTTTTTTAAGGCTAACTAGTTTTACAAATTTGAAAACATTTGAAGTAAAGAAGAATAATATCGTTCATCCATACATTGTAAACAAGTGCCTTTACACTTATGATACAATTATAATGCATTATATTCTTCTTTGCTTTAAGTTTTGGGACCAACTAAACTTCCATTAGGTTTAAAATTGGACCCGCATATCCTCATTTTGCAATATCAGGTTAAAATTGAACATAACAATGAAATACTTCTATTGGTGCTTAAAATGAGATCATTTTTCTTTATGGGATTAAAATGAATGAGTGTTTTTTTTTATTTTGTATACTTGTAATGTGTATCCACTCCCCTTGCACTTTGTGCGATCGTGGGTGAATAGAAACACTCAAGTATACTTTCGTTGCTTGTGTATACTTGTAGTGCAAATCCTCTCCCCTTGCACCTTTTGGAAATCTTGGGTGATGAAAAGCATCTTGAGTTTCACACATTATTTTCATTTCAAAGCATTACATTTAGAGGGCCTACCTCCCGATTTGTGAGAGGGAATGACCCAAGTGATACTTTCATTTTGGTCCACTATACAAATAATTGTGGGTGTGATTAAAGTCATCAAACACCTAGTGCGAATGTTGTATACCGACATAAGTCTCCCTCAGTATCCATGAGATGCGTAAAAACCCTTTCTAAGGGCTAGGAGACCTCTTAAATGAGTGAATTACCATATGTATAGACACCAAATTATCTTGAAACAATGATTAAGAACCCTTGTTTAGTAGTGGCCAACCAAGTTCATTTTCAAACTGTATTTTAAAGTAGTGCATTAGAATATCATCATTCCAAGAAGTTACTTACCATGTTCAATTTTTGGTTGAGGCAATAAAGAAAATATGGAAAGGACTCTTTTGCTTGGTATGCCGATTCCTTGACATATCCTATTTGTCCATTCCATCTTCATGGATTAATCATCTCTTAGGGGATGATGGTAAGTCTACCAAGAAATTTGTGCCCACTTGAGCTAGAAATGTTATTGCTTGTGACTCATGTTTGACACATTGATTGTTTCCAAAATATTTTAAACACACATCCACAAGTTTTCAAACTTCAAACCCTTCAGATTAAGTATGGATACCTTTTGAAATGTCCTAATATTTATGCTTGTTCTAAGGATTCTATCCTTAGAGGATTCTAAGTATTTTGGCTTATATCTAAATCAACACTTTCCAAAGTTAAAATGGGGAACTATTGTAAGGAAGTAAGGTAGTGGAACAACTTCATACACTAACCTTAAGAGGAGAATAATGCAAAACATTTACAAATATTTAATTGTTACAAAAAAATAATAGAAATAAATACAAGTATCATGCATACCACAACACAATGATTTACATGGGGAAAACCCTTTCGAGAGAAAAACCCCACACTCCAAAAGTCGCTCAATATATTATTAAGAAATCAAAAGATTATAATATACTTTCATAATAGGCTTCTCATAGGATTATCACCACTAGAGATCAAAAGACACCATGACTGCTATCATACTCTTAGATTATACCAATGTCTACGTACATGTCATCCACTTATAAAGAGATTTTTGTAACCTTCTAGAATTAGGGTTTTACAAGGTCATTTTTCATTTCATGTGTTAACAGAAAAAACTTGATGTGTTAGTGAGAAAAAACCTTGATGTGTTAGTGGGAAAAAACCTTACTATGTCAAATAATATTTTTTTTCTTCAGGGCATTGCCCCAAACCCACATTTTCTTACAAGTGCATAGTATTTGCATGATAAGTAGCCACATACCAACATACATCCTATTGATAAATCGTATATAATTGCAAGGTTGAGACACATTTTCCCAGCAAATCTCCCACTTATTGAACACCTTGCAATGAAAATGTGTCATCATCATCTCTAATTGCTAGGGGCTAAAAGTCCCATAGCCTCTAAACACCATCTACACTTCTCTATGCTCACAAGATTAGTTAAAGAATCAACAACATTCATCAAAGTCTCTACCTTAACTAGCTTCACCCTACCATCTTTGACCATATCCCTAACAAAATGATACTATACATAAATTTTCTTTGTCCTGGCGGGAAACATTGGGTTCTTGGGTAGACATATCACACTCTGACTATCGCAATAAATTTTCACCCCACCTTGTTTTATTCCAATGTGTCAACATAGTCTCTTAATCCAAATGGATTCTTTACAATCATGAGTAGCTACCATATAGTTCGCTTCAGTAGTGGACAAAGCAACCACAACCTATTGCTTACTCATCCCACTAATTGCACCATGAAATAAAGTAAACACATAAGCACTAGTTGATCTTCTCCTATCAACATCACCTACACAATCTGAATTGACATAACCATGTATATCAAGGGAAATATCTTCTTTAGTCATATTACTATGATAACATAAGGAATAATCTAAGGTACCACACAAATATCTAAAGACTCTTTTAACTGAATCCTAATGAACTCTACCATGATTAGACATATATTTGGAAATAATTCCCACTACTTGGGAAATGTATGGTCTAGTACAAACCATAACATACATCAAACTTCTAAGTGCACTCTGGTACGACACTTTGCTCATGTATTTCATCTCTGATGGAGATGTTGGACAATCTAAAATAGATAACTTTGTTCCAACTGAAACATGAGCACACAATGACCGTCTACAATTTTTCATATCAAACCTCTATAAAATTTAGTTGACATACTTGATTTGGCCAAGATATAGCTTTCTTTTCACTATATCTCTTTTAATTTCCATCCCAATAATGTGTTTAGCTACACCAAGATCTTTCATTTAAAATTTAGCAGCAAGTTGAGATTGTAGTTCTAGAATCATACCCTTCCCTCCACCAATAAATAACATATCATTAACATATAATGCAATAAACAGGAAACAATCACCATTAGTTTTATAATAAATACATCGATCTAATTTAGAATGCTGAAATCCCATACTCAACACATATGTATCAAATTTCTAATACCACACCCTAGGACTTTGTTTTAAGCCATTCAAAGATTTCTTCAATTTACAAACCAACTTACATTTACCTTTCATCACGTAGTGCTCTAGTTGTGTCATATAAATATCCTCCTCCAAATCACCATGAAGGAAATTAGTTTTCACATCCATTTTCTCAACCTCTAAATCATGAGTAGCAATTGAAAGAAAAAATATAATGGATGTCATTTTTACAATAGGAGAAAATATCTCACCATAATTAGCACCCACAACTTGAGAAAAATCCTTTACAACCAACCTTGCTTTGTACTTCTCAATACCTCCATCTGAACCATTCTTTTTCTTGAACATCCATTCACAACTAATAATCTTTTGTCCTTTAGGAAATGGTACAAGATCCTATGTATCATTCTTTTTCAACAATGCCATTTCTTCATCAATAGCGATCTTCCAATATTTTCAATTGTTCACAACTAGTGCCTCTTCTATAGATTTGGGTTCATCCATGTTAATATTCAAAAAATAAATACATATCCAATCATTGGGTGAATACCTTTTAGGTGGTTGTCTATACGATGTAGACCTATGAAAAAGTTAAGTTGGAGATTCTTCCTCTTCTTTTGAAAACCCAGAGCTAGATGAGCTCTCCTCAACTTCTTGTCTATCCTTGGGCCTTGATTCAACTTTCTCAGGTGTAGAACTAGTTGTGAGAAGCACAAGTAAAATTCAATGGTTTGGAGGAAAATTAAGAGGGGTGGGATGCAACCTTTCATTGAAAAGCTCCATGGTCCTGACCCAAAAGTAACAGAGTATTTTGTTAAACACTGGAAGAAAGGTGAAATTATTCTCTCAGGGAGGAAGGTTAAGGTGAATGAGAACATCATTGGGGAAATCATAGGTCTCTCGACTAAAGGGGTTAAGTTCTTTTGTGACAAAAAGTTTTTGGATGAAGTTGTTATCAGTTTTTCTAAAACTGATGAGGAAAGGGAGGAGCTGGTTAAAATTTCTAATAGTTATTTTGATGTTGGGACGGTCAAGAAGATATGGAGGGAGGTGCTCAAAATTCTCATGGAGTACATTACACTGGATGAAAAATTTACCAGTCTATGGTTACCATTTTTCCCTCCTCAATCATTTTTCACACAAGGTAAGGGTCTCCTTTCCTCGCTACTTGTTTTGCTCCTTGAATAATAGTATTGAGGAACATAGAAAAAGTCCTAGGAAGAATCTGGTCCTACATACTAGCCTTATTCGGCTTATTCATGAGAATTTTAAAAATATGTCAGCCTTGTCTAACCCCTTAACGACTTCAGCCTCAGAAGGATATGATACTGATATTAGTACGTTTGAGGACAAAGATGATTCAGACACTGAATGGGAAGAGGAAGACCCTCCCTCCCCCAAAAGGAAAAATAAGAAAAACCTTATGAGAAAACCCTTGAACAAAAAAGAATGCTCTACAAAAACTCCGATTAGCACTTCTTAGGAGGCGAAAATAAAAAAGAAAGATCCCCTCACAAAAAAGTTGGTTTCTTATTCTGAGGATTCTCTAGAGGATAATTTTTTTTCCCCTAAAGCCACTGAGGATTCTTATACCTCTTACCCTACCACGGACAGAGAGAATAGACCCAAATTCCCTAGAGATCTCAATCCTGATGACCACCACTTTAGGCTGGACCCAGAATTTCCTAATGATATTATGGAAATTGCCAAAAATGGGGCTATTGACTACTTCAAGGTCATGAAGTGGGGTTTTCATGAGATTAAGGACCTCAGCTTAAAAATCAGGGCTATTACTAGCAAGCTGGATGAGATGGAAGCTAAAGGGCTATCCCAAAATACTGCTGGGGTTTTGTGGAATATTTATGAGAAGAGGTCAATGGCTGAGTGCCTTCAAAGAACTGTTGAGTGCATGAAAAATATGAAGAAGGAAAACAAGAATAAGGTTAAGCATCTAGAAGGGGAAATTGGCAAAATCAGGGAAACTATGAAAACCATCATGGAGCATAGTGACGAAGTTGTGAAACAAAATACTACTATTTTGAGCAAAATTATGGAGAAGTTGGATAATACCCATCAGGGGTCACTATTTGTGGACTTGGAAGCTGACAAGGATAAAATTAAGAAAGAGGATTATGGCCCCTCGAAGAAGACTAAAGCCAACTTGAAGAGAAAAGCAAATTCTTCACCTCAGGAGATTCAAAATCTGAAAAATGTGACCTAGGAGATGTGCAACCATGAAGCGGAGGTTGGTGAGACTTTAAATTCATTAGGTTAGCTTTGGTTGTGCTTGGTGCTAGCTTCATGCTAGCTTTTTGCTAGTTCTTGGTTGGTGGTTATTGTCTTTTTTTCTTTTTCAATTTCACAACCTTCCTTTCTTTGAGTACTCTAATGGCTTATTTTTCTCTAGTTTGTAAACTCTGTGGTTTCAAGTCCCTATAAAACCTATTTTTTCCTTTATCAAAAATTTTCTCAGGTGTAGAAGGAAATTGAATCACATCTTCCTATTTACTTGTTTTTTGGCTGCAATGTAATAAAAGAAGGCTTAGTTTCTCTAAAATTAACACTTCTATTGTGTATTACTTTCTATGCAATAGGACCCCAACACTTGTATCCTTTCACACCATAACTATATCCGATGAAGATACATTTCACATCTTGTTCTGGGTATGTGCAAGATCATCATAGAGAAAACATGCCCTTAAGTGGCAAATATTTAGAAAAATCAAAGTTAGGCAACTTGACATAAAAATTTGAATAATTTATCTATATTATTTCAAAAATATGTAAGAATAGAATCTATAGCAAATTGAATCTAGTTTCTAAACTACTAGGTTTATCTTTTATTTTCTAAATCTATTGGGTGAAAATTTGAAATTTCAATGCAGTAGTACCTAAATTTCAGGGGAAAAATAAGTAGGTGTCTATCTCACCACCCTACCCACAATAAAATGATAATATTTTTTTATAATATTTTAGATATAAGTAGAAGACTCATGTCTCAATGTGATGCATATTTTTTAATAATTTTTTCCCAAGTAAATAAATAACTATAAATTTTTTATTAACACTTTAAAAAAATATAAAAAAACTTGTATGTCTGACCACCTTAACTTGGTCAAAACTTCATGAAATTCATTTTTTTTTTATCCTATAGTATATGAAGCATAAAATGTGACACATGTTTCAGATTCAAAAAATGTGATACCATTTGAAAGCTATAAATGTTTTTCAATCAACCTATCAACCATGACTTTACTTGTAATTCAAATGGAAAATGAATAATAATAATTTATTAAATTCAAAGTAAAGCATAATTTCTATTGGTGGAAATATGAGAATCTCCTTTTAAAACCTTTTCGTTTCATTAATTTTGGGTTAAAAAAGGTCGTCAGCCATATACCCATCATATCGCCACTTTTTGGCCCATTAGGGTCCTACACATACCCTTCTCCAACTTTGTTCACTTCTCCTTTCACACATGTGCATATGCCTCACAACCAAAAACTCTAAGATGTCTTAATGAAGGCATGCTACCTGACCATGCCTTTATAGGAATCTTATCAATAAGAGTTGATGTACAAGACCTGCTAATTAGGTAACAGGTAGTGGCAACATTTTCAGCTCAAAACCTTTGTTCTAGGCCAACATCACTCAACATACTCCTAGCCTTCTCCATCAGTGTCCAGTTCATTCTTTCTACAAGTCTATTTTTATGTGGAGAATATAGAGTTTTCTTTTGTCTATGAATACCACAATCTTTACATAATTTATCAAAATCATTAGAGAAAAATTCAATGCCATTATCAGTCCTCAAACATTTTATTTTCTTTCAAGTATGCAACTCAACCATTGCTTTAAATTCTTTAAATCAACTGAAAACTTCATATTTACCCTTTAGAAAATATACCCATGTCCTTCTCCTACAATCATTAATAAATGAAACATAATATGTGGATTTACCAATTGAAGGAAAATCTACAAGACCAAATACATTAGAATGAATAAGATCCAATACACCACATGATTTATGAGAACTCGAGTAAAACTGAACGTGGTTTTATTTTTCATAAATGCAATGCTCACATAAATCGAATTCAAGATTACAATCAAACAAACCTTGAACAAAGTTTTTATTTTTCAAGGTCCTTAAACCCTTTTCTCTAATGTGTCCAAGTCTCTGGTGCCATAACATAGTTTTCTTTGCAGGTCACTTTTTCTTAGAAGAAAGAGCACCCTTCGGTACCCAAAAGCCATGACCATCTGATAAAGATGAAACCCTCACTTCTTCTACAACCTTTCTTTTTATAGAAGTACTATTGTACTCAATATTGAATGCATCACACATATACAATGTCCCATATCTGACACCTCTAGCAATCACCATATCACATCTAACCATCTTGCATCTTGCATCCAAAAATACTACTTGCACACCCACATCCATTAGTTTTCTCACAAATAACAAATTTTATGCTAATCCAAAGATATCCAACACACCATTAATCCTTTTTATTCTACCATCAAGAAACCTTATTTTAAATTTACCACAACCAACAATTTCTAAATGAGAATCATCACCCAGGTACAACTTACATCCATCAAACTATTCATATTCACAACACCAATCTCTATTAAAGGTCATACGAAAATATGCATCATTACCTACATAATTTTCCAAAGTTGCAATGAATGCATCACCATCTTCCTTCTTGGACTCAGAATCATAATCAAATATCTTCTTTTTCTTCTGTTTTTCTTCTTTACATTCCTTATGATCATGTCTAGGCTTACCATAGTTCTAGTAGAAAACTTTGGACTTTCTAGGAGATTTAGATCTCCCCTTTGGACTTGGATTTGTCACACTTCTCATTCTTCTTGAATTTTTACTTAGGTCTTCCACAAACATTTAGGGCCTCCTTGGTAGTGATAGATATCTTCCTCATCTCTTCATAAAGAAAAGAACCCATCACATCTTTAGTCTTCAATATAATAGACGTACTCCCAATAGCCATAAGAAGAGAATCCCATGAATCGGGAAAAGAACAAAGCAAGATATTACATTTCTCCTCCTCATCCATTTTGACACCAACTATGCCAATTGAGCCACCAACATATTGAATTCTTTTAGGTGGTCTATGATTCATCCACCCTCTTCCATTCTTAAGGAAAACTTCTTCCTCAATAAAATCTTGTTCACTAAATATTTAGCTTGATACATATCACCAATCTTCTTCCATAGTTTCTATGCAAATGTCTCTTCATGGACATTAATTAAAACAGAGTCTTCCAAGCACAATCTGATTAGACCTTCAGTTGTTAGTCCATAACATCATAGTGAGAAGCTTGAGTAGGATCTGCATGCCTTGAAACATTCTCATCAATAGCATCCCATAGATCCTGATCTATAAACATATCCTCCATATTTAACTTCCACATCTCAAAATTACTTTGAGAAAATTTCTCCAATTCTATTCAACCTAATCAACTTGCCATCTGAAAATCCCTGCAACAAGAACATAAAGTGTCTTATGCACAAGCTCCCACTCAAATCTAGATTAGTTCAAAAAACTCAACAACCCACAACCAAAACCAAAAGGTGATCAAGCTCTGATACCACTTATAAGGAAGCTAAGGTAGCAAGACAACTTCCTACACTAACATTGAGAGGAGAATAATGCAAAACCTTTATAGATCTTTAACAGTTATAAAAACTTAAATAGAAATAAACAAAAGTATCATACATACCACAACACAATGATTTATGTGGGGAAAACCCTTTCAGAAGAAAAATTGAACACTCCAAAAGCCACCCAATATAATTCAGAAATAAAAAGATTACAATATACTTGTAGAGGAAGCTTCTCACATGAGTATCACCACTAGAGATCAAGAGACACCATGACTACTATCAAACTCTCATAATAAACCATGATGTACATACATCCCACCTACTTATAACAAGCATTTTGGAACCTTCTAGAATTAGGGTTTTACAAGGTCATTTTTCATTTCATGTGTTAATAGAAAAACCTTGACATTTCAGTAGGAAAAAACCCTGACATGTCAGCGGGAAAAAATATTGACATGTCGCACCTTTTGGAAATCTTGGATGATGAAAAGAATCTTGAGTTTTACACATTGTTTTCATTTCAAAACATTACCTTTAGAGGGCCTTCCTCCTTATTTGTGAGAGGGAACAACTGAATTAGTACTTTCATTTTGGTCCACTATATAAATAATTATGGGTGTGATGAAATTGATCAACCACCTGGTGTTCTATACTGACAAAAGTTTCCCTCAATACCAATGAGATGCGTAAAAAACCTTTCTAAGGGTTGGGAGACCTCTTAAATGAGTGAACTGTTGCATGTATAAACAACAGATTATCCTGAAACACTGATTAAGAACCCTTTTTTAGTAGTTTCCAATGAAGTTCATTTTAAAAGCGTATTTTAAATTAATTCATTGGAATAGCACCGTTCCAAGAAGTTACTTACCATGTTTAGTTTTTTGTTGAGATAATAAAGAAAATAAGGAAGGGACTCTTTTTCTTGGTGTGTTAAGATGGTACATTTCCTTGAAATAGCCTATTTTTCCATTCCATCTTCACAGATTAATCATCTCTTAGGGGGATGATGGTAAGCCTACCAAGAAATATGTACCAACTTGAGCTAGAAATGTTATTGCTTGTGAGTCATGTTAGGCACATTGCTTGTTTCCAAAATATTTTAAACACACATCAACATGTTTTGAAACTTCAAAACATTCAGATTAAGTGTGGATACCTTTTGAAAAGTCCTAATATTGGTGCTTGTCCTAAGGATTCTATCCTTAGAGTATTCTAAGTATTTTGGATTATATCTAAATCCACACTTTCTAAAGTTAACATAGGGAACTATTATAAGGAAGCTAAGGTAGCATAACAACTTCCTATACTAACCTTGAGAGGAGAATAATGCAAAACATTTACAAATTTTAATAGTTACAAAAACTTAAATAGAAAAAAATGCAAGTATCATGCATACCACAGCAAAATGATTTACATGGGGAAAAACCTTTTGGGAGAAAACACTTTTGGGAGAAAAATACCACACTCCAAAAGCTACTTAATATATTATTCATAAATCAAAAGTTTACAATATTCTTATAGAGCAAGCTTCTCATAGGAGTATCACCACCAAAGATCAAGAGATACCACAACCACTATCTTACTCTCAGAATACACCACTATCTACATACATCCCACCTGCTTATAACAAGCTTTTTGGAACCTTATGGAATTATGGTTTTACAAGGTCATTTTTCATTTGACGTGTTAATGGAAAAACCTTGATGTATCAGCGAGAAAAAACCTTGATGTGTTAACAGTAAAAAATATTGATGTGTTAGTGAATTTTTTTTTTTGGTCATTGCCCCAAACCCCATGTCTTGTTACAAGTGTACAAAATGTGCATGACTAGTGGCAACATACCAACATACATCCTACCAGTAAATCATATATAATTACAAGCTTGAGACACATTTTCCGAAAAACTATGGGCTTAGCTTCATTATTTTCACATAATGGACTTTGTGAAATGAAGTTTTCTTTGAGATAGACACTTTACTTTGAACTTTAATTAATACTTTCTTGATGTGGTAATGAAACAATCTCACTTAAGAAAAGATTAAATCAAATGAACACCCCACGTTGATGTATGTTCAAATGTTGGCTCTCTAAAAAGAGAAAATTGAGACAAGGAAGTATTACAAAACATTGAGTCCAAAATCATTAAGTTATATTTTTCCAAAATCATTGAGTTCTTAAGATTTTATCACTTTAGAGGTATATAATTTTTCTCACTACTTTGGTCTTGCAAAACATAGGTTCATTCTAGGTTAACATTTTGGGTCAAAACATTTCATCCATCATCATCACATTTGACATCCCACCTCACCAACAACTTTGGAAAAAATTTGGACACATCAATACTTCGGAATTAGGTATTTATCAAACCAATCCCCTAAATTAGATAGTTTTATGTGAAATGGATCTTTTTTAGGGTATGTGTAGGAGCATGATGGGCCAAAAAGTGTCGATATGATGGGCATGTGTCGGGTATGTGGCTGACAACATTTTTTTTACCCAAAATTGATGAAACAAAAAGGGTTTTTAAAAGAGATTCTTAGCTTTCCACCAATATAAATTATATTTTACTTTGAATTTAATAAATAATTATTAATCATTTTCTATTTGACTTACGACTAAAGTCTTGATTGATAGGCTGATTAAAAAACATCTATAGCTTTCAAACAGTATCACATTTTTTAATCCAAAATATGCATCACATTCTATGCTTCGCATATTATAGGATTAAAAAATAAATATTAAATTTCATGAAGGGGTATGTGCAGGATCATGATTGGCCAAAAAGTGGCGATATGATGGATATGTGTAGGGTATGTGGTTGACAACTTTTTTTTTACCCAAAATTGATGAAATGAAAAGGGTTTTAAAGGAGATTCTTAGCTTTCCACCAATATAAATTATGCTTTAATTTGAATTTAATAAATAATTATTGTTCATTTCTATTTTAATTATGACTAAAGTCCTCATTGATAGGCTGATTGAAAAACATGTATAGCTTTCAAATGGTATCATTTTTTGAATCCAAAACATGTGTCACATTCTATGCTTAAATTATAGGATTAAAAAAAAAAAAATCCATGAAGTTTTGACCAAGTTAAGGTGGTCGGACATACGACTTTTTATATTTTTAAAAATTGTCATAAAAAATTCATAATTAATTATTTATATGGAAAAAAATTACAAAAAAATATGCATCACATCCGGACATGAGTTCTCTACTTATATCTAAAATATTATAAAAAATATTATCATTTTATTGTGGTTAGGGTGGTTAGGCAGACACCTACTTCTTATTTTTTCCCTAAAATTTAAGTGCTATTGCATTGAAATTTCAAATTTTTATGAAATAGATTTTTATTTTTAAATAAACCTAGTAGTTTAGAAACTACATTCAATTTGCTACCAATTTTATTCTTACATATTTTTAAAATAATATAGATAAATTATTCAAATTTTTATGTCAAATTTCCTAACTCGATTTTTCGAATTTTCGCCACTTAAGGGCCTATTTTTGCATGATGATCCCACCAAAGTTTTGACCAAGTTAAGGTGGTTAGACATATGAGTTTTTATATTTTTAAAAGTTGTAATAAAAAATTCATAATTAATTATTTACTTGGAAAACAATTAAAAAATATATGCATCACATTAGGAAATGAGTCATCTATTTATATCTAAAATCTTATAATTTTTTTTTTATCATTTTATTGTGGTTAGGGTGGTCAGACATACACTCACTTCTTATTTTTTCCCTGAAATTTAAGTACTACTGCATTGAAATTTCAAATCTTCACCAAATAGATTTGTGTTTTTAAATAAACCTAGTAGTTTAGAAACTACATTCAATTTGCTACATATTCTATTCTTACATATTTTTGAAATAATATAGATAACTTATTCAAATTTTTACGTGAAGTTGCCTAACTCTGATTTTTATTTTTATTTTTTTCCATTTAAGGGCTTGTTTTTTCCATGATCATCCTACACATACCCTTTACATACACCTAGTTGAGTTAGTCATCACATTTTTTAGCTAGTTTATCTTGAAGGTCACAAGTCTACCTTAAAGATTTACAAGTTCATTAACATCTTTTATCCAAACATCAAAACATCAAAACTATTGTCAAAAGTGTTGTCCAAAAAATTTATAAAGTTCATCCACTGCCACCATTGTTCTAAAACAACATAGAGGGTCCCTTTTACAGAAACTTGAGTCAACTAGAGAGTTTCAATATTATAAATCTTGAAATACCTCTCCCATAGTTCACCCATAATTTATGGTTACAACAAGATCACAACACAAGAGACTCATGGAGAAAAATATAAACACATCTACTCCAAGTGATCCAAACCTCCAAGAATTTGATCCAAGGAGCCATGAACTACCCCCTCACAATAACCAAAAAATCCTTTAAGGTATGAGCTAGAATATTTCACAAACAACTCACTTGAGCTTACTAAGGAAGAAATCTTTGAGTATAAACAAGAGCATCAAACCTTAGAAAATGTGGCTCCAAATTTTCTTGCACAAAAAATGACAAAAGGATTAACCCAATCTATGAATCAACCAACTTCATCCTTGGTGCCAAGTCAAACATTCAATCCTAGTCTTCCAAATAGGATTTCCATTGAATTTGGTCACACTCTTCCTTTGGAAGGCAACACACTTTTGGGTACTCAAAACACCAACCTTACCCAAAGTATAACTTAGACACCAACATTTGGTGCCCCAAATCATTCTTCCACCACCATTCCAGAGCATCCCCTCCATCCATACAAATTTCTTACATTCCATGGCACCACAACGACCTCAAAATTTTGAGCACAACCATCTTCATCCATTATCACGAATACCCAAAGTATGCCCAACATTACACAAGGAAATGTGAACCAAGTACCTCAAGTAGGACAACAAGGGCAAGTTAACACTCTCACACAAAGGAAACCCATGACAAGTGGTTCCAACAACCCCATTGACACATCAAAACAAGTGGTTACCTAAACTACTCTAGTCAATCCACCATCCGCATCAGCCCCATCCAACATCAATCCACATCAAAACAACACATTGAACACAAACCCCATCAACAAAGGTAATACCTTGATCCCACATCAAACACAACAAGGGAACCATCAACAAATTGGTCATGGGAACCCTTATAATCTATTGATCCAAGGTCAAAATGTTCCATTGTCATCGCAATACCAAATTGCACCATCATCATATTTACCATTGGTTCCCTAAATCATAAAAAATAAAATGTGGTCTCAAACCTACATTTCTCCCTCCCAATTGGCAATATTACAAGGAATGATAAAACAAAACAATCTACAACCATCTCAAATCAATCAACAACCCATGAACAACCAAAAACCATCTTGGATTCCCAACAACAAAATGCTTCCATGTTGCAAGTGCATCAATAAACTTGTTCTGAGTAGGCATATATGCAAAAAAATTATATGAAATAATTCTATGGAAGTGTTGTTGGATTTTCAAGGAACATCTCCATGTGATCTACACATTGCTAATTAGCCACTTTGATGTTGCATTAGATCTTGAGTTTAATTTCTCAGTTATTTATGGATATCTGACCAATAGGGCTTGCTCCTTTGCTTGTGTCATGTGCTTGGGGGGATACACTAGTAATGGAGGATGTATGAAAATAGATTTGGGTTCTGACCTATCCTACTTGGGACTGCATCAAGTTAATTCAATAAGCATTATGTTTATGGGTTGAATGGTTATGCACTTCAATGTTTCATCCACACATTTCTTTGATATTGACTTAGGCTGATGTCCACCTACATGTAAATGGTTTTTTATCACATTGGAAGAATTGCTAAGAGTTTTTTTTTTCCTCTTTATCTTATGGATAGGACTACATTACTTATTTGTGCCCAACTATTTGATTTCATTATTTATCCTTTTCCTAGCTGACCTAATTGAAGTCTTGAAGTATTTTGATGGCTATAAAATCCAGATCATTTTAGATGCAACAATGTGGAGAAGTTTACACATGCAAATAAGTGTTTGAAAATTTGATTGAATATCCAATTATGACAGTGCTAAAGTGTGTGAAAGGAAAAATGAATAGTGTTATAATGCCTCAGTCAATAGAGTGTTGTTTTGGAAATATTGGTAATTATCTCTAAATCATATTGTATCTTGATCTACGATAGTGAATCTCATTAGGTCCTTATATCTTGTTCCTAAAGTCATGTTGTCTTCAATTCAACAAGTCCTCTATATCTTTCTTTAAGGCAATGAGCCTTATTCCAAGTGTTTTTGGAAATGATCCTTATATTGTGAGATAAATCTCATCATGTTTTTTTCCCTCATTGGTTTTTCCATGTAATTTTAGTGTTCTCCTTGTGCATGTGTTTGGTGGAACCTTCAAATTTTCCAAATTTGAAGTGTCTATATCGCTTCAATGTGTTGATAGAGCTTAGGCTTGCATCCTATCAAATCTTCCTTGGAGGCCCTATTTGTTGATTAAAATTTCGCAAATCAAAGGTTATCTTGCAAATCTCTTTGGTAGAATGTTTTTTGGTACATATGGTAACATGCCTACTCAGTTTCAGGCCCCCAAGATAAGTTTTTATGGGACTTTTAATCATTTTTTTATTGCGACTAGGCTAGAATTGGTGTTTCAAAAAATTTCAATTTTTGCAATTCTAAGGGAACCCCATTTCTTGTTTTAGTCTAAAACATCTGCAGCTTTGATTTCATAAAAAAAATGCCATCTAATCCATTATTTTAATGCTTTTTGGTTGTGGCAAACACATCCTATGGGTCAATTTACAAATGAGGTACCAAAATTTCAATTGCTAGGAAAAATCCAATTACAAACCCATGTTTTAAATAATTGTTTATGATCTCATGCAAAACATCTCGGCCCCAAGTATCTAGTTTGCGTGCAGTGAATTTTCTCCATTTGGTCCATAGGTGAGATTTAAAATTTGTAAAATTTACAAAGTTTTAAAACACTTTACATATTTTTAATATTATTAAAAAAAAAACGCATGCAAAAAAAGGGAGGAATTAAGGAAAATTAAATATTATCTAAGTTTAATAAAGTTTAACTTTATAAAATTATATTTTTGGAGCATGGTAGTGTTTCCCCACTTGCTCGTGAGAGCCATCAGCAGTGGCTGGTGGGGAAGCAGGAAAGGCAAAGTGAGAATGCAGGGAGGTGGATAAAATTTTCAAATACTTTATTGACACTTATTAAACCTTGTTGATGCCTTTCAAATGTTTTATATTAATTTCATTGCTTCCCCACTATCCCAAGGGAGTACTGTTGTTGGTAGAGGAAAGTAGTGGGAAGGGTATGTGCAAGATCATCGTGCAAAAAATAGGCCCTTAAGTGGCAAAAAATTCAAAAAAATCAGTGTTAGGCAACTTGACGTAAATATTTGAATAAGTTAACTATATTATTTCAAAAATATGTAAGAATAGAATTTTTAGAAAATTGAATGTAGTTTCTAAAATAATAGGTTTATTTAAAAATAAACAAAATCTATTTGGTGAAAATTTGAAATTTCAATGCAAGAGTACTTAAATTTCAGGAAAAAATAAGAAGTAGGTGTCTCACCCTAACCATAATAAAATGATAATATTTTTGGTAATATTTTATATATAAGTAGAGGTCTCATGTCTGGATGTGATGCATATTTTTTGTAATTTTTTTCCAAGTAAATAATTAATTATGAATTTTTATTACAACTTTTAGAAAATATAAAAACTCGTCTGACCACCTTAACTTGGTAAAACTTCATGAAATTTAATTTTTCTTATTCTAATCCTATAGTATGTGAAGCATAGAATGTGACGCATGTTTTGGATTCAAAAAATATGATACCGTTTGAAAGTTATAGATGTTTTTCAATCAGCCTATCGATCAGGACTTTAGTCGTAATTCTAATTGAAAATGAATAATAATTATTTATTAAATTCAAATTAAATCATAATTTATATTTTTAGAAAGCTGAGAATCTCCCCTAAAAACCCTTTTCGTTTCATTAATTTTGGGTCAAAAGAAAGTCGTCAACCACATACCCTCATAATATTGCCACTTTTTGGCGCACCATGATCCTGCACATACGCAGAAAGCAGGGAGCCAATGGGAAGGATTAAAATATCCATTGTGGTTATTTTGTAAGCCTTTGCAAACATTTATTAAACTTTTACAAATATTGTTTTTATTTGTCTTTCCTTTCTTGCTATCTTACCAGAGCACTTGTTGTTGTTGACAAAAGCTCACAGGGAAATAAAGTTTGGCCATGGTTTTGTAGAAATTTTTTTAGAGCACTCCTTTCTTGCTATTTTCCCATGATTTGAGTACCTTTCATCACTATGAGAAGGATAATTTTATCACAGAAGGGGTGGAATGTAAAGTTTAATCACGTTTTTTTGTCTTTGGGTGGATTTTGAAGACATCTGTAAGCTAGAAAATGTTGTTGTAGCCTCTAGAATGATTCCCAAAGCTTTTCTAATGACTTGGAAGCATTTTTAACAAGGTTTTTGATTATTTTAAGTATCTGGTAATGTTGAAAACACCCAAAATTCATTAAAAAAGACTTGCAACATGTTTCTTTTCATGCAAATAGTTTGGGGCAGATTTTGGGGTTGTTTTCAAGATTAAATGTGCTTCTTCCCTATCCAAAAGATTGTAAGAAGAGTTGCCCATGAATTCACAACATTTTTAGCATGATTTTAGTGTTTTCAAGTTGCTAGGCATGTCATGAAAATCTTTGTAGTAGTGAAAATGACTCAAGTATGTTTTTATTTATTTCTATGAATCTCATGTCATAAAA
This sequence comes from Sequoia sempervirens, assembly GCA_007258455.2. Classification (NCBI taxonomy): domain Eukaryota; kingdom Viridiplantae; phylum Streptophyta; class Pinopsida; order Cupressales; family Cupressaceae; genus Sequoia; species Sequoia sempervirens. Next base: position 298,836,713 of record VDFB02058242.1, on the reverse strand, counting down.
TGAAGAGTTGGAGGTGAAAATTTCTACTCTTAGATATAAAGTGAAATTGACAAATGAAAATGAATTGGCTGCAAGTAAAATGTATTTGAAAGTGGTTACAAGATTAATATTTGACAAAATGTCAAATTGTGGAATGGATGAAATGACTATAGAATAATTACAAGAAAAGAGGATTAAAATGAAGGCTATGTGGATAAATTTGTAGGTTTAAAATGCAAGTTGAAAAGAAAATTTTAACTACCAATAAATGGGTTTTTATCTAGAAACTAAAATTTTCACTTGCCAAGTGAAAATGTAGCTATAAGTGACTTTTTACATGTAGGTAAAAATGATGCATAGGAATGCAAATATCAAAGTGACAAAAGAACTTTCCAGATGCAAGCATGAAGGAAGATAAAATAAGAGGGAAAATGGACAGTAAAGATGTATTTTCTAAATGCCATTCTATTGAAAAATCAACGAAGATGAGTGATGCCAAGTCTCAATTGTGGGTTCTTTTTAGGTATTTTCTCTTCTCTTATCTTTTCTCTAAAAATTAGAAGTTATTCTCATTTTTGGGAATTCTAGTTTCTCTAGGTGAGAAGATATTTTAATTGCTATACAGGGATGTCTCTAGATCATGATTTCTTCAAAATTTCAAAGTTTAATGATGTAATGTATTTTTTAATAGCAAACAATTCAATTTGCAAATTATGATGTACAATTCCATATTATAATGTCTCTAAAATGTAAGCATTATATTTTCAATCAAAATAATCAAGGATTATGATGGTTTTTTCTGCACATTTGCTATAATAGGTGTTTGTATTGATGGATCATGTTCAAAGAATATGTTAAAGTGTGCTCTCAATTAAATAGTACTGAATATATTGTATTATATTCAAGATCTATGAGAATGTTGTAGATGTGTCCTAAAAAGATCTCATTATTATAATGCAATAATGGTTAATGGTCACTAGTTTTTTGTTTGGGTTATTGCCATATAAATTACTTCATTTTGACTCTATTATGGACAAGGAACTAGTATAGTGTGGTTCTTTTGTGCAAACCCTAGAAGGAATCACAATACAAAAATCTATTTAAATCTTTATTTTCAGTTTGAATGTATGTCTAGAGTTGAGTTTCATCATATTATCATGCTCTAAATGTTGTTGTAAAGGAGTAGCCACCTTATTGAAATATTCCATTTATTGAGCTATTATATGAGAGTTTATGTGTTATGTGTGTTAGAAAATGGATTGGTCACTATAACATAATATGAGAAATGGCCCTAGAATGCCCTATAGAGTAGTGACCAATTAACTAACAACTCTAAAGATCACTATTGAATTAGCGATATTCCTCTAAATTTTAGAGGTATAGCTCCCTCTTATGATTTTCAAGGAATTAGAAAAAATGAAAAAAAAAAACTAATGTGTGCTTTTAACCAGAAAGCAATAAAGGTAAACAAACATTTATGCATAAAAATGACACAAATGCAATTGATAATCTTTAAATAAGGTGACCAAAGATAACTGACACACAGATCATCTACCCATAGCCATGAGAAACAACCGAGAGAAAGAACAATGAAATTTCCCCAATATATGAGTTGATCAAAACAAACAGATTTTGTAATAACCCACACACAATTTGCCACAGAAAAACATACACCAAAGAGTGATTGTAAATAACACACATACAATCTATAGCAAATGAACACATAGATCCATAAATGTCACCTTTATTCCTCTGATGAAACCCAAAGCTCATAGACTTAGAGATATTTTATACAACAAATTATGTTTGAACGAAACAAAATGCTCTATTCTCCCCTTTCCCTAGATGAACAATAAAGATCTGATAACTAAGCTACCCCAGCCTTCCCCAAGATTCTAGCATCATAGCCAAAAGATCCCCTACATCAAATGAAATTTATAATAAATAGCATCTCCCTTGACTTCTACAGGTGAACCCTCAATTTTTGATAAAGGGTAAAACGGGTTTTACAGGGACCCGAAACCATAAAGTTACATAATTGTCTTTTTTCTAATTCAATAAAGAAACCATTTGCATCCCTTTCTTTGTTTCTTTTATGTCAAACTTTCTAGCTTCCTCTTTCTTTTCACATTTCTTGTATTCTTTTAACTGATGTTCATTGATTATATCTTTCCATCTTTTCATAACCACTTCTTAGTGATTTTTCTTTATTGTGGAAACATTTCAATTTCTATTAGGGAATATCTCCTGAATTTTCATTTGTCTTAGCTATTTCTAGGACTTATAAACTCTCATTGAGAAAACTTATTAGGCTTATTAATTGCTTTTGGAAGACAAATAATTTTTTACTGTAACCTTTCCTTCCACTAGAGTGTGATTACACCTGAATACATCAAGCTTAATTTCCCAAAATCTCTTTAGCTAATGTTAAATATGTAGTGATGACCTTCTTTAATTTGAATGCTTGGATATCTGTCTAATTAATCAAAAAGAGTTATTTCACATGAAAAATCTTGAAGACTTTTCCTTGTAAAATGAGGCACCATTGTTCCAATGATCCATCGGTTAGGACTGCAATTCATCCTTAGCTTGATTTTTTCCATATTTCCTACCAATTCCCTTCTATTAATAATCGGCCTTCCACATATCTACTGTGAATGAAAATGCAAAATGTTATTTTAGAGCATGGCTTCACCATGCCAAAGTGTGGGATTGCTTCATGAATACTCTTTTTTTTTTATTGGTGATAATATTTTATTTTATTGAAACAGGATTTGTCCTGCCCCAAAATAGGGATGGTGGCATGGGGCACCATCTGCCCATGAAAAGGACTCCAACAAATAACAAATTTTTAAATAAAAAACACTAAACCCCCCATAGATAGCAAACTTTTTCAAATGCGTCCTTTACGTTAGGTTCCTCCCTTGGTCTGTGACTAGAGGACCATGTCAAAGGTTTTTTTTTTTTTTTTTCTCTCTTCCCCTTCACAACTTGTCATCCTTCCTCCATCCTTGCAGCCTTCTTCTACTATTCCATAGATGTGTCATGTTGTAACCCCACCTCTTGAAGAGCCTCGCATAAAACTTGTCCACCTTGAACCTCTGGAGTGCCTTTCACCTTTTCCTTTCCAGGGACTCTCGCCAACCCTAATTTTTCCCTACACTCTAGGGTTTTAGCACCCCCTTGACTTTGTTCAACCAAAGCTTCATCCACCTTTGCTGCATCAACACCTCTCATAGTCGACCCCTTTGTTATTCATGTCCCTCCTGCCTGCTCCGGGGCCCCATTTGACTGTTGTGGTTCCAAGTTACTCATAGCTTGAGAATAGCTCTTTCCTTGCCCTTCCTTCTACTCACCTTGTTTCTCCACTGTGTAATGATGGCGTGACACATCCTTCCACCAAGTAACTGGTTTGGGTACCCGGGGCTTTATACATTATGCAGCCTTATGTCTAGTTTGGGAGCATCTTCTGCAACGGAAAGAAACACCTTCATAGTCTAGGGGCTACTTCCATTGTCGTTTGGAGGTGTTGATCAAAATCTCTTATGGGAGATTCTTTGTAACTTCCATTTCCAATAAGATCCGGGTGTATGTGGAGTGCATAAGATTTGAAGAATCATCATCACTCATCAAAAAATTCCCTAAGGAGTTTCCTATAGCCTCCAAACAAGAATTGAACCATAGGTGAAGAGGAAAGTTTGGTAGTCTCACCCATAGTCGCACTCTCTCAAATTTCTCAGTGGTAGGATTAAAATCTAGGCGCCATGGTTTCAAAAATAGAGAAAAATTTTCCTCCAAATTCCAAAAAAAGTCACATAGAATTTTGTTTTTGTCCTTCATAGATTTGAAAACAATAATAAAAAAACCTCTTGAAACTGGGTAGATTTGAATACAATGATCTACCACAGGTTCCCAATGTTTAGAGATCCATTTATGGAGGTCACATAAACGGGGCCAAAAACCCCTAAAATACCCAATCAATCCTAATTCTGAGAAGATGTTAACGTTGTGGTTTACCTCATTTTCAAGCTCATCCTATAATGAAATCAATGCCATAGAAGCCTTCTCCATTTTCCCCAGCTGGGAACCGCCAGAATCATTGTTTCTCCTTTGCTTCCCTCGAGTTTATTTTTTTCCACATAAAAGCTTCTTGTTTTCCCTTCGAAGTTTTACACAACAACTGGGTTTCCTCTGACGCGCCCAGCGCTACTGAGATCCTTGCGTCCACTGCCAAAACCCTGACGTTCACTGCCAATGGCTTCATTTCTCAAAAGATGATTTCCCACTTCATGAATACTTTTAATGGTGTTCACTGAAATGATATATATAAACTATCGACCCCTTTGCATATAGTTAATTATGATCATTATCCCCATTGGCTCGAAGTATTTTGGAGTACCATTTCCTAAATTTGTGCATTGCACACTCATGTTCTAAAATTACCATTTTGTTAGAAGTCATGGAGCTCGATAATAAATTTGACTTTCACTAGAGGCATCATAATTTTAATTCATGGAACTAATCTTCCATCATCAATAAAGGCCAATTTGTAAAATACCATAATATAAACCTCTTTGAAATCAACATGTAGTCCAAACCATGAAAATTTGAAGGTGATTTTATCAATGACACAAACTTCAAAATGGGTCTTTTTATATGGGCAGTGAAATGGGGAGGATCCATAACCCCAGGGGGCAAGTTTTGTGACTTATCAAAAACATCGTAAGATTTATTTTTGTATCCTTCACATGGAATAGTGTATAAGCAGCCTTTTGTGTGGTTCCCCTAACTATGCCAAACCTCGCTTATGGTTGGCATGTCTAAGAAAAAGGAAACCCTCTATACTTAACACAATTTTGAAACCATGGCCGACCTTTTATTATCCTTTACATAGGCTGTCATAATGTTTTATTATCCTTTTATTATATTTGAAATCCCTTGGATCATTATGTGCTAGTGGCACCTATGGACGTGATCACTACACAAAGCTAGATTTCATCATATTGGTCTGCCAAACATGTCCATTGCTATCGATCTTTTACAAGATCTGAATCAAGAGGTTGATTATTTGTCAAGAAAGATCCTAGATAGTGAATGATATGATTTTCATTCGCTTTGTTTTCATTAAGGTTGATGATTCAACATTGCTCAAACTCTGCCCAACTTGAAATGAAGACTTGAGGAAAAACTCCCCAATAAGTTTGAACATAGGGAATTTATGATGCAACTTGCTTCTTCAGAGTTAACAACAAAATAATCATTGTCATAGACTGTGATAAATGTATTTCTTTATGTCATGATGGTTCATCCAAAGTACCCGTGCGCCATGGATGACAAAGAATTGAACGACTAAGTGGGTTTGTGCTTTTGATATCGCCTCATCTTGAAGATCAAATAGTGTCACATGACTTAAGCTTGGGGAGTCAAATATTTTAAACACAATGGTTGTCAGTAATAAATTAGCCAATGAGCCATCACAAACTTCAACTAGGATGTCAATGATGACTTCTTTAATAGAGAGAGAGACTCTTGATTATCAAACAACCATTTCTTCAGACCCACTTTATTAAACTCTAAAGGTTCGATAGCAATGAATGAGATTCTATAGCTTCAACATGTCAGTGGCTAATATTCAATTGTAGAAGTAGGTTTCAAATGATCTATTGACAGGAGAAAATTCAAAAAAAATCATGGCCAAAAATGAGGGTAAGAGTGGCTTTGTCTGGGGAATGCATTTTCTATAAAAATGCAAATAAATCCATAATTTTTGGGAAAGATTAGTGCTTAGAGTACATTGGGCTAGATTCAAGGGAGAACATGAGACACAAACCAAGCCAAAAATGGAACAAAGAAGGAAAGGAAATCACCTAAACTACCAACACAAAAAAATCTCCTACTATGTACCTAGTAGGAAGACCCTACCTCAAATGACTCCAACCATATGATCATGAAAATCCATTTACATGTTGGGAGAAGTAGTTGCCTGTGCAAAACAGTGCTAGGTGACTAAAAATTGTATGGACAACCAACTTCCAACTTGTGACTGCTGCAATCAAATAAATCAAATTGGCACCTTGTAAAAACTTTCTTGATAAAATTTGATGCTCAATAAGCCAGTCTTGATTATATGCCTTGGTAGTCAAATGACTTGTATCAATGTTGTGTTGCATATAATTACTAGAATTTTCCTGTACATCATCCAATTTAATATTTTCCTATAGTTGATTCTATGAACAAAAAGAAACCAACCCTCAAATTGAACACACCACATACAAATCATGAGATAAAAAAACTTCTTGGTAACTACATGTGGAACTAACTGCATTTTTTTAATGTTTTGGACTTCAATTTGTAGTATGTGCATCAAAAAACTCATTTGATTCAACTAGCGATTCATCTATGCTAATCTCTTCTTCACTTTTATCCATCCCATGTATTGACTCAAATGATGGATTTGAAAAATTTGAATCTTGTATAATATTCTCTTCAAGATGAAAAGATGCAAAAATGGGATGGTTAATTACCTCATTTTCTGTTGTCTCGCCTTCAAGAATTTCATCAGTAAACTTAAGCACCTCATAATCGGGCTGCAAACAAGAAGAAAAGGTTTCTGGGGGGTATGTGCAAGATCATCATGGAAAAAATAGGCCCTTAAGTGGAAAAAAAATCAGAAAAATTAGAGTTAGGAAACTTGACGTAAAAATTTAAATAAGTTATCTATATTATTTCAAAAATATGTAAGAATAGAATTTGTAGCAAATTGAATGTAGTTTCTAAACTACTAGGTTTGTTTTTAAAAAAATCTATTTGGTGAAAATTTGAAATTTCAATGTAGTGGTACTTAAATTTGAGGGAAAAAATAAGAAGTAGGTGTTGTCTGACCACCGTAACCACAATAAAATGATAATATTTTTTTATAATATTTTAGCTATAAGTAGAGGACTCATGCCTCGATGTGATTTATATTTTTTGTAATTTTTTTCCAAGTAAATAATTAATTATGAATTTTTTATTACAACTTCTATAAAAATATAAAAACTTGTATGTCGACCACCTTAACCTGGTCAAAACTTCATGAAATTCATTTTTTCTTTTTTTAATCCTATAGTATGCGAATCATAGAATCTGAAACATGTTTTGGATTTAAAAAATGTGATACTATTTGAAAGCTATAGATGTTTTTCAATTAGCCTATCAATCAAGACTTTAGTCATAATTTGAATTGAAAATGAATAATAATTACTTATCAAATTCAAAGTAAAGCATAATTTATATCAATGGAAATTTGAGAATCTCTTTTGAAAACCCTTTTCATTTCATCAATTTTGGGTAAAAAATTAGTCGCTAGCCACATACCCATCATATTGCCAATTTTTGTTCCATCTTGATCCTGCACATACCCTAGGAATTTAGTTACACTTTGGAGCTAATTTTTATTTTCACCTTCAGCTGCATAATGCATATTAACATCTTCAATAGTGAATGCCTCTTTTTTCGATAAGTTGCTGGCATCTTCTTTTTCTAAAAAATTGACCTTCCATGTTCACGTTAACTAAATCATTTGATAAGTGTTTATTAATATTTTCATATCTAAAAGTTTCAATTTTTGGAGCATAAGGAGGCATCAACAGTTGTTCACTTTTGTTTAATTCTAGACTATCTATGATAGTAGATGAATCTTTAGTATTTATTACAACCAAATCATAAGATGTCATGCCTATCAATTTCCTACAAGGAGTGTAATCTTCCTCATCAGTGGGAGAGTAATCTTCCTCATCAATGGAAGAGTCAGAATCACCTTCGTCCATCTCACAGTTAAGATTATAAATTTCAGCATCAAAATATTTTTTCCTCACATCACTTCCCTTTTCTAAAAATGACTTTGGTAAAAAAATATGAGATTGGAACATTCAATTGTAGGGAAAAAGAGATTTGATGAATTCATTTTTTGAAATTTTGAAGTTTTATTCCTTTAAACCATACCATTTTGTGCACACCTTTTGTCAGTGTTTTCATTCAATGCTTTCCTATCCACATGTTGACTTAAGCCTACTTAGGCATGGCATTTATTGTCCAGGTTAAATATCTCATGGCATTTATTGTGCAGGTTAAATATCTCCTGATATTTTTCCCTGCTGATATTTTCTTGATATTTTGCTCCTTTTGGATATTTCTCCTTTATAAGGAGACCCTTGACTACCTATCAATTGAGCTCAACATTATGCAATTCATGTGTTCATTTGCTTATTGTTTATCTCTGTGATCTACAAACTCTCATATGGTATGAAAGCTATTTAGGATATTCTCAAGCCATGAGGTGAATTAATTGTATTTGTTTTGATCCTACTATGCGTGTTATCTTTAGAGGATCTGTGGAGGTTGTTGGTGCCTAGAATTCCATGTCTACCTGCTTCCCTAGAGAAATTACCTCTAGGAGGCACATATCCCTTTGAAGGTGTGCTTTCCCTATAGATCTTCATCTCGGCTAGTGACTGGCTGATCTGCTCCACAATATCACACACTCACTTTTGCTGAGGCCCGTGCTACTTTGGGATTGACTCACCACCATAAACCAATGACACTCAGCTTGATCAATGCTGAGAATCATCCATTCGAGGCTGAATCATCTACTATGTCGGTTATTTCTTTTGTGGTCTCATTACCTATTTTGCGCGACGTAATTTGCATGATTGAGCCGCCACTGGAAGGTTGAGCGATTGTGAATCATATGGTGGGCATGATTTATTGTCACCATGGGTTTGACCAAATAGCCCAATTTCCTGGTGGGTGTGCTTTATTCTCACCCCAGTTCCTGCTATGAGTGCCAATTTGTTCGGTGACTAAGATCATTACCTAAGTTTGCATTTGTAATTCTAGGCAACATGTTTTGTTGGAAGCAAACTATGCTGGAGCCTTTGTAAAGTTCAACTAGCACCTGGTAAGGGTGCATTTGGACTGGGCACATGATGTTTTTCCCCTGCACATGAAGTCTTTTGAGGGATCTATCAGTAGAGAGGGGGGAGCTCGAAAAGAAAAGAGACTCAAATACTACACAAGAGGATTTTATAGGACGTGGGCACTTGTTGTGCATGATTTCTATTGTCCAAAGGCGAGAATCTTCTATAAAAGGCTGCGTAGAACCTTTGAACAGAACATCATGAGTCCCTCATCAACGAATAGAGTGTTATGCCCTGTTGAAATCTGAAGCACCATTTCTTTCAAAGGGATCTCCATTATCCCTAGTGAAGTAGATTGTATATTGTCTATTATTTACTTTGTTTTTCTATATTTATGTTTTTGGGTGAAGCTCGTAGGGCTACTTTATCCCTTGTGAAGACTTGCAAGAGGTTAGTCACATTAAATAATAGATTGTTGTAGCAAGCATGTAGAGTTAAGTCACATGTATCTTCATAGTTTTCACATAATAATTGTTCATATTTCATGATATTCATGCTTCTAATGTTCAAATGAGAGGATTTTTTCTTTTATATATGCATTCCAATTGAGTTTATTTGAAATAGGTCAACCCCGGGTCATTTTAAAACACTCAAAGTTATATATATTTTAAAAAATGCACCTTTAGGACTATGGTTCCCTCACCTATGTAGGTGTTCTTGGCTTCAAATTGTAGGGATGTTAGAGACTTATGCTTATTTTACCAATCGGGCCTTGAAATGAATAAATTATTAATATAATTAAGTGTATGTAAAAAATAGGGTGTCAACATAGTGTCAAATTGTCAAGGGATAAAATTTATAACAGTACACCATTGTCTATGAAATTCCTATTTTTGAGTATGCTATTATATATGGCAAACCATTTTCAAAGATTATTGATTTTTTGAAAATATCTATTATTCTTATTTTGGAGGTACTTGGAATTCATTATTTTATCCCAATCAATAGTACTTATTTTCCACTTCAATAGGAGCTATATTTGATTATTTGAAAATGATATTGGTGATATAAGGAATTGATTTTCCACAATGCTATTGGGTATGTGCAGGATCATGATGGGCCAAAAAGTGGTGATATGTAAGTGATATGATGGCCCATGTGGCTGACGAATTTTTTTTTACCCAAAGTTGATGAAATGAAAAGGGTTTTTAAAGGAGTTTCTCAACTTTCCGCAAATATAAATTATGCTTTACTTTGAATTCAATAAATAATTATTATTCATTTTCTATTTGAATTATGATTAAAGTCTTGATTGATAGGCTAATTGAAAAACATCTATAGCTTTCAAACAATATCACATTTTTTGAATATGAAACATGTGTCACATTCTATGCTTCACATACTATAGGATCAAAAAAAAAAAAATCATAAAGTTTTGACCAAGTTAAGGTGGTTAGACATATGAGTTTTTATATATTTTAAAAGTTGTAATAAAAATAATAATTAATTATTTACTTGGAAAAAAATTACAAAAAATATGCATCACATCGAAACATGATTCATCTACTTATATCTAAAATATTATAAAAAAATATTACTATTTTATTGTGGTTAGGGTGGTCAGACAAACACCTACTTCTTGTTTTTTCCATGAAATTTAAGTATTGCATTGAAATTTCAAATTTTCACCAAATAGTTTTTTTTTTTTTAAATAAACCTATTCATTTTGAAAGTACATTTAATTTATAGATTCTATTCTTACATATTTTTGAAATAATATATATAAATTATTCAAATTTTTTACGTCAAGTTGCCTAACTCTGATTTTTCTGAATTTTTTGCCACTTAAGGGCCTATTTTTTCTATGATGATCCTGCACATACCCTATTATTCGAAGGAATTTATAGAGGACTATCTTGTAGTATACAAACTAATTATGTTTCTCTTTGTTTTATATCCATACATATGTAAGTTATCCCTTTGAGTCTATTTGTTTTGAGTGAATGAGCATAGGCCTATACATATGTGAATCAACTAATAGAAATTAAGTGTTAGAATTCTCCCACTCCAATATTGTGATGTCTATGTTATAAAAAGGATAGGTACTCTTTAAAAACAATTTAGGGAATCTATTTAATCTTGAAGGAAATTTTATCGTTAGTCATACCCTTAGGTATACCAATTGAATATGTTTAAAACAAGGATAAATAATAGTAATAAATTATACAATAGATGTAGGGTGATGCATTTGATATAATGCTCTTGTAATGCTACTAGGATACTCTTATAAATACTCAATACTAATATTATTCAATAACTTCTATCTTTTTTCTAATGATCCTAAAATAAATAAATAAATGTCTTTGAATACAATGTAACATAAAAGTTAGAACATATTTACACTAGGTTATCTTAGAAAAACTAGTAAAATGTTATAAGGTGTAAATTTTAATTTTAAGTTTCAAATGTCCATGCTTCAAATCTACGAGTTATGAAATGACTTAGGTCATGTTTTCATCTAGAAATATTATATAGAGTGGTGAATACTATATCTAGGAATTAATTTTAGTATATTGCAATGATTTATAATAGGATTATGGTGTGGTGATGTCATAAGTTGACATTATACAAGAATATGCAAATTTTAGACTATTTTTTGCATAAAAGACACTCTAATTGAAGTAAACACAAAACATAAATGAAAAAGAGTACACATGCAATTTTTACTATCAGTACTAGTCATGAGAGACAAATCTAATATAATAATGTAGAAAAATCAATTAAATTTACAAAATATTAATATAAATGTATAAATATTTTTTTATCATATTAATTTCAAATTAAGATAATAATTGTAATAGAATTATCCATAAATGATACACAATCATTTCTAAGTCAATGAATAGATATATTATAAGAAAGGAGGCAATGAAAGTCTAGTATTTGGTTAATATCATATGCTTTTTACACAAAATTTTTATCACCAATCATATAGAGTAGTGAATATCAATCACGATGAATGATTTAGGTCAATTTATATTGGAATAAATATTACCAAAGCCTCTAAATTTACAATGGAATCTTATTTTATACAATCCTATAATGGTTTGAAGGTCATAAAATTTAGTAATGAAACCATGAAATTACTAGAATCTTAAATAACATCGAAGATAATCTATGGAATTGCTCTAATTTGTGTAAATTTGTTTGGTTCACTCACTTATGTGGAGAAAATGAGTACTCAAGGTAGACTATATTCTAATCCCACATTAATTTAAATATAATTGAACAATCAACTCCAATAAATAATGAATTAGATCTAGGTAAAAATTATAAAATTGGATAAAATGAAGAGATTATATTTTCATATATATATATATATATAGGATTTATAGAAGCTTGATTAGGATGTTTGCTAATTCAAAAATTCATGAAAATCAATCAAAATTTGTAAACTATACATGGATCTAAGGTTATTTATAGATAAATCAATTGTTACGTAATATGTACTGCAATTTATATTAGTATAGGAGGTAAAGACTTACAAAATGTTTCCCTTTGTCCTCTATAAATGTTTTTGAATTCAAAAATTCTCATAAACAAAGAGTGACTTATTTCAACTTGAGAGAAGGCATCATTGCCTCATGTTGATGGTAGCGAATAACATAAAAAATGAATAAGATGTCTCAAACATACCACTTGTGTAGTGATGTAGACTTGATGACTCTTCATCAACTAGTGGTGTTGTTCGTAATTGTAAAATAAAGTTATAAGTGCTCTTGAATTAGGTGATATTTCAATTGATTTCTAGATAATTTCTTGATGTATTTTAATGAAATAGGAATGTTATGAACTAAACATTTTTATTATTGTACAATTTAAAAACTTTAGTGTGCAATCTTAAGAAATGAATGCTTTTTAAAAGGATCCAACTTTGAGTAAGAAAAGTAAAATTTCAATATCATAGATTAAGTCATGTCATTTAACCTACTCCATATAACCTATAATTATAAAATGCAGATTCACTAAGATTAAAATAATCAATAAAAAAAATACTAATAAATTTAAATTAAAAATTAACATATACACCAAATAAATCAAACTAAATACTATTAACTATATATTTATAATATTTATACAAAGTATTGTAAAACAAAATTATTATCACTTAAAAGAATAAGTTTATATATAAGGAAATATAGATAGTTTTAAATTATATTTCCTAAGAAGTGTAAATTCGTTTTATATAAGAATAATAATGCCTGGATATCTGCATTCTTTAATTATTTGTTTGATTGGAGATGACACCAAAAGGGAGATAGCAGGCAAAGGAAAGCAAAAAGCGTCAATTGTCGGTAATTATCCTTTCATTTTCCCACCTTCACTGGGAAAGCTGCACAAGAACCATTTAATACTTTAAATTTACAAGAAAATATAAATGAAGCAAAGACAATTTGATATATTAGATAAGAATTTCGAAAGTTTAATCAAATAGTACGATTTTCCAGATCGCACGAACTTCTTAATACATTAGAAGACGAATCCAAATTCCAAAGATTGTTTGCTGCCGTCACTGGGAGAGCTGATCCCGAACAAAGATAAACTCTAAGTATACCAATTGCAATTAAAAATGCACAATGTTGTGCAGTTTATTCAATTTATAAACAGAAGCGTGCAACTTCTGTACGACAGTTACATGGAAAGCAAACGAGTTTTCAGGAGTTATACTCGTCAGATTTTTTGTTTTGCCTTGGAAGATATCGATTAGAATACCTTGGCAACTGTAATGTCGCGTAATGGTGAAGAAGTACGGGAGCATGATAACGAAGTGAGTGTAGAGTGTAGTTCTCAATCATTTTCTTCTGTAGGAATGTGTTCCCTGGATTTAGATATTATTCCGTAGCTTACGATTGCACTTCTCCACCATCCCAACGGTGCGTTGATGGCTTACTCACACCTGCTGCTTCTTACACTGATTCTATGTTTTTATATTGTGGCAAGAGGTGTACACAGTGGAACATGTATCTTTTTGAGAAGACATTGTGTAAAGTATCCTGTCCCTTATTTGGGTAGGTTTCATGGTATTTATTAGGATATATTATTATAGTGTATATTTGTGATAAGATGTTAATGTTACTAAATTAAATATATAAATAAATGTTAAAATAAATTATTTATCTTATATGTTATGTATTGTTGGTGGTAGGTAGTTGAGTGATATATGGTGGGGTTTAGGTAAAAGAGGATCAGTGAAGAGTATTCTTTGTTTGAATTTGATTATTGAGATATATTGTGAAGAAATTAAGAATGTTTGTAGGTGTAATTGTGTCATTATTTGTACAACATGACAATCAAAACACACTCTCACTATTATGGAACATAAAAATAGTAGTATTTCTCTAATTATAGAATGACTTATTCCATAAGAAATATCATAAACTGCCAACTTATTTTAAGAGTTTAAAAATAACTTTATTATTTTTTTAAAGATATTGAATATTCTTTAGAACATTTTTATTATTATATTCTAGGTAATTTAAAATATTATATCAAAGTTTCAATATGTGCAAAATAGGATTTTTTTTATTAATTACGCCCAGAGGTGTCTACACTGGCATCCAACAATCTATGTAAAGTTTTTGAAGCTACATTTAAAATGAAAGGTAGGTGGAAGTCATGTGCAACTACAATAGATTTGATGAAACCAAAAAATCAAATAAAAGAGATTTGATGAAACAAAAAGAACAAATAAATAAATAAATAATAAAAATATTTCAAATATTTGCATAAACTAAAAGAACAAATAAATATTTGATCACAAAGATAAATCAATCAATAAAGAAAATTAGGGAATGATAACTCTCGGTGTGTTTTATATATATTAATATTTAATATATGTATGCTGTTTTTTATAACATGTTCTACTGTCTGTAAATTTTTTTTATCTCACACATATTCTAATCAAAAAATTATAATTATAAATCTTTTAAAGAGAGGGAAAGTAAATATTTTAAGCAATGTTGGATTTAATGACTATAATCTAGGATGAAATTATGGAAATTATTTTAGGTCTTTTATCTCATATATGTTTTCAATTAAAGCAATCTTAAATTCATTGGAAATGTAGTTTTATGATCCTTTTAAAAGGTGGTCATAATAATCATTTACAGTAGTATTGAAAAGGATATGATGATTTTAAGTTGATGTAGCATAATCCAAAAAAATTTAGGACAAAATCATGGCTACAAATTTAATATTACAAGTTGGATGTCAAACTTGAATTCCCCTTTATGTAAGTATAAAAATATACTTACAAATAAGTTTCTAAATTATTTTATTTTCAAATTTGTGGTATAAAATATGATCAATTAAATAAATATTTAATATGAAAAGCCTCATTTTAATAACAATTTTTATATTAAATATTATGGGAACATCAACATACAATGTTGTAGAGTTTTATAGAGATCCCTTTACAAAAGCATCACTAAGGCCCCGAAATACATATATGCCCACCTCCAAACTACAGATTTAAATTGTTACAATACCAAAAAAATTTGTATATGAAAACAAATTACAAAGTAGAACAATAGAGAGAGCATATTCAAGCACCGGCCATAAGAAAATGTTGTTGTCAAGGAGGAGTCACTGCAAAAATTAAATCTCACTTGAAGGGGAGACAATTCTATTATACACTATACTGTCAAGAGTCCCCATTGTCCTATGCTTCCCTTCTACCCAAGATCTTTGAGCCTTAGAAGGGAGCCTACTACTTCGATCTCCTCTCTGGAAAAGTATTCTATGTTGAGAAAAGGAGGAACATCAACACCCTGCTTGTTTTGATCCACTTTCCCATTAAATTCTTTTTGGAATGCTTCTAAAGCCCTTAAAAAGATCTTTGTAGTGTGTTTTCACCCTTGCCCAAAATTGACCTCTAGGAGATTGATGTTAGAATTGTAAAACAAGCACAAAACCATGATTCACAGGATCAAACAAAAAACAAGTACACTTTCCACACAAGAGATCTACAAACAAGAATTTCTAAATTCATCAACAAGGAAAAGTTACAAAAGAAGCTTTCAAGAAGATATGAAAGCCATGATATTTTGCGTAAATAATTAGAGAGATATTTACAATAAGAGTTGATTGCTTATAAGAGAAAATCTCTAAATGAGAAAGGGATCAGATAATGACCAGTGTCAACATCACATGAGATGAGACATAATGATCTAATACTAACTCAAATAATAAAGCATTCCTAAGTTTAGCTAAAGTGTGTGTGAATAATTTAGACTAATAATCAATTAAAGACTAATTAATTATTAGCTAATGCAAGATAACTCTAACACCCCCCCTTAAGATGAACTTAGGGAGTAGCCAAAAAATCTAAAAAGGAGAATGCAAGATGGATCCCAGAAAACAAGGCCAAGTAAGGTACCCATGTACAAACAAAAGATCTCTATAATGTGGAGAAATAGAGAAAAACTCGTGGGAAAACCTCTACTCCAAAAAGAGATGAAATCCAAGTGAAGGACTGAAGAAGCCTCCAAATAAGGCAAGGTTGTCCCAAAAGATAGGAACAAAGAGAACACCATAGAAGCATGAAGAAGCTGCAAACACTATCAAAGAATTACTATTGTAATGCTAAAAGAAGAACCTACACTATGATTAGAATCAATAAGAAAAGAATTTGTATGAGTGCCCCCAACAACGCTACTCAAATCAGATGGAAAACAAAGGAAAACACTTGGAACTCAAAAATATAGATGGAGAAAGAACCAAAATTCTGAAGAACTGATCAAGTGAAAAAAGAAGGTCGCCTCTAGAATAGGAATGCAAGAGTGTCCATATGGTAAGTGCTCCATCTCATCGAAAGGAATCTATAACCCACTGCTGCATCTGACTAGTACATAAGAACAAATACTATATATACATAGCTCACTCCAATGCAAAACCAAGGAATCAGTAGCACCAACAGTAGAAACACCCCATAATGCTAAAAAGGGAGAGGCGTGATAGGTACACTAAAACTAAATGCTTGAAAGTAGTGCATGATGAGGAACCAAGAGCGTCTGAAGGTACATACATGAAAGTACAAACAGGTATAAAGGATGTGAAAAAAAAATTCACATACACATGAGAAAGGTATGAAGGAAAACAAAGGAAAGCATTAACCACCATGGCACTTTATATCATAGTGTGAGTACAATAAGCCGTAAAGTGATGTGTAAGATCCCATAATACATGTGCAATATAGAGTTACTTTATCTCAGTGTGTTTACAAAATCATAAATACATGCAATGTGAGCCCATAAGGTCCAAAAAATGACACAAGCTGAAATTACAATTCTCTTTAAAAAAAGAGGAAAATGGGAGCACCATGGCGAAGTACACAAAAAAAATTACTTTAAAAAAAAAGGCACCCAAAAATGTGTCTAGATGTAGAAGATATGGCCTGTCAAAGTTTCCAAAATGAGAACTGAACAACTACAATAGTGAGAAAACAAAATTCTAGAAATAAACAGAAGCCAAAACTGGAAAATGCTTGCACCACTGCGAAGAGTGTGAAATTTAACCCCATTTTTTAAAAAATTGCACATGAAAAGACCATTGTATGATCGAGATATGGCCTCTGGAAGTTGAGGTGCAAAACTGAAAAGCCCAACAGAGAGGGGCTAAGAAGGGAAAAAAAGAAATTCGCCAAATTTAGTAAAAACACCTCCAGATCTGGAGGTCTGCCAATTTTAGTAATTATAGAAAAAACTCCTCCAATTACAGTGCATTTACATTATTTTGCAAAAAAAAATTGCATGTTTTATTTTTAAAGAATAAACAACAAAATAACTTATTTTAAAAAAATGTTTTTCTTAAAAAAAAAAATTTTTTTTACATATATATATATATATTTAAAATATTAAAATAAACTTTGATTTTCAAAAAAAAATCATAAAAAAAATCTTGTGGTTTCGAAAAATCCGCCACCGAGAGTCAGACCGTCGGACGACTATAAGAACGTCAACGACAGACGTAGGCGACAGCCGTACGAGGTCTGCAGGCCTATGTATGTAGGTACCTGCAAGTACCTTGTATGGGGCGTGCACAACATTTTAAAAGGCTTTTAGAAACATTTTTTAATTTTAATTTTATTTTTTTAAAACTTTCAATAAAATATTTTTACAATGATATTTAAAAAAAAAAAATTATGGTAAAAAAAATTTAAAACTCAGAAATTAAAAAAACACCCAATTTTGAGAAAAAAATTTCTCGATCCGCATGTAGACGGTCATACGGGGACGTACGAGTAATTTTTTTTTTCCTCAAAGGTGAACTACTCATATTTCAACAATTTGATAGGCTATCTTAGAGTTTGTGGCCACTCTAGATGCAACCGTGAGGTCCATTCAGACTCAAAATGCCCCAAAAAATTAGGCACCCCTTGGATTTGGCAAAAAGAGTCCTTTCTTCAAACCTTCGCAAATTTGACAAACAAAATCGAAATCAAGTGAAAGGAAAGACAAATTTGACTTTCTCGATAGCTCTGGATCTAATGACAAGGTCCTTTTCATGCCAAAATGCACTGAAAATTCACCCACCTCCAAAATTTGCAAAAAGAGCATAGGGGATTCAGATTTGAAGCCTACAACCCTTGTTGAAGAAGAAAATCTCATAAATCGAGAAGGGGTTCACTAAATCCACGCTTTGATACCATGTTAGAATTGTAAAACAAGCACAAAACCATGAGCCACAAGATCAAACAAAAAACAAGTACACCTTCCACGCAAGAGATCTACAAACAAGAATTTCTAAATTCATCAATAAGGAAAAGTTATAGAAGAAGCTTTCAATAAGATATGAAAGTCGTGATATTTCACGTGAATAATCAGAGAGATTTACAATAAGGGTTGAATTCTTATAAGATAAAAGCCCTAAATGAGAAAGGAATCAGATCATGACAAGTGCCAACATCACATGAGATGAGACACAATGATCTAATATTAACTCAACTAATAAAGCATTCGTAGCTAAAGTGTTTGAGAATAATTTAGACTAATAATCAATTAAAGATTAATTAATTATTAGCTAATGCAAGATAACTCTAACAATTGACTAGAAACGTTCCTTCTTTAATCAATTTCTAAAGTTTTTCTTTAGATACCTTAACCATCATAGCCACCTACATAGAAATAGTGGAGAGGGTGAGTCCTTTACAAGAATCTGTAAGTGTAGGCCTAACCCCATTTAAAATTTATCATCAGTTCTCTTTTTCCAAATAAACCAAAGAATTTCAATAGACACAAGAATCTAGAACAACATTAAACTTTTCCTAGCATTATTAAATTTCAACAAAAGAATTATCTTCAGTCTCAAATTAAAATTTTCTTCCCATATAAATTGATTGTGACAAAAAAGGTTTCATACTTCCCTTGCAAAAATCCAGTCAAAAAAATATGGTTTATTGATTTAGGCACTCTACACAGGTTGCAGATCTCTATGTCCTCCTATTTGCAAATAATCAAAAGTCTTTGCATGGTTAAGAGCCACCAAAAACTTTCTTTCTTTGGCTCTATCACATTACACCATGAGTTTTTAAATATTTTTTCCCATTCATTCTTACTCAAACTTACTCTCCAGGTTTTCTTTAATTAATTGTAGGATTCTTGCTAGTTGGAGAGAGTATTATAAACCATCTTGGTAGCGTCAACATAGAAATTTTGGAGCCATCACTCCATCTAAGCTCCAAGTATTGGTTGGGAACAACCACTTGCTTTGTTGTATCAAAAATCTCTTTGTAGGATTCTTTTAGAGAGTATTGAGTAGATTCTCCAAATATTCTTAGGCAGATTGAACTCTATGCTCAACTAGCTCCAATATTTCAAGCCCCTATCCTCCCAAATATTTGTGAAGCATTTTATGCCTCTATTAGCCCATGCCTTAGCAAAGAATCCTTGTTTAAGATTCAAAGGTTTACCATTGTAGATTAGATTTCACCATATTAATCTATGTGTAAAAATTGAATTATTCTAGAAGGCTTGATAGTTTTGAACATGCCCTTTTATAAGCTCCCATACATTCCATATACTCTTGAATACTGCAGATCCCTCAAGACTTATTGGATGATTCCAACAAAGAAGATCACACAACAAAAGCCCCTTCCATGCTTTCACATGCTTAGGAAAACCCCTTTGGATATTACTCCTGATCAAGAATATCCATGGCTCGCCCCCTTCCAAGGCTTTTGAAATCCATTTAGAAGCCAATGTTAGGCCTTGTAGTTTAAGGTTTTTCAACCTCAATCTACCATCAGCCTTGCTTATACAACACCACTCCCATTTTACCCCATGTTTCTTTTTTCTCCCTTTCCCATCATACCACAAGAAATTCATGAGATTATTTTGTAAATAATCAACCTAGTAGCTACGAAACAACCACATAGAAGCATAATTTAGACTATAGGATGCAAGTATTTTCTGAAAAAACTCGATTCTCCCTACCAAGGAGAGGAACTGCGTGCTCCATTTATTGATCTTCTTGTCAATTTGATCATGGATCCACAACCACATCTCCCTTAAGTTTGGGTTGACTGCAAAAGGTTTACCAAGATACTTGACCTATTTTTGGGGTCCTCCCCATTGCATACCAAACTTGGCTAGCCACTTAGGAGGCTTTTCTTTCCACCCCAACATGATTGATTTAGCAATGGGTATTTTGGATCCTGAAGCAATGCAAAAGGTAACAAGTTGCATCATTAGGTTGGTAATGTTACCTTCATTGGGGAGCGGAAATAATGCGATATCATCAACAAACTAAATATTGAGGTCCAGATCCTCTTGATTAGGGAGAGAAATACCTTTTATTCTTTGTGAGGCAATGTCCGATTTGAGGATGTAATGCAGAGCATTTGTGGCAATCACAAGCAAAGCTGGAGCCAAGGGGCAGCCCTTCCTAATAGACATTTCCAAGGAAAATTCTTCTATGAGAGATCCGTTGACCAACCTGAGCCACTCCATCCCTAAATAGAGTGGCCACCATTTTTCAAAATAGAGCTGGGAACCCAAAAGATTCCAACACTAGGCTAATAAATGCCCATTCCACCCTATCATATGCTTTCTCAAAGTATAAGAGCACCATTACCAACTCTTGATTGAACACCTTCACCCATTCCATGGCCTCCCAACTAGTAATAAGATTTTATAGTATATACCTCCATTTGATGAACCCTGTTTGTGTGTTGCTCATAAACTTCAAGAGGATATTCTCAAGTCTTTTTGACAATACCTTGGATAGAATTTTATATGAGATATTTAACAGGGTAATTGGTTCCCAATTATTTATAAGTGACTTGTCCCCTTCTTTGGGTAACAACTTTATAATGCCCTTATTGATATCCTTTCCCAAAGTGCCTCTTTCCAGTGCCTCCTCATAAATAGAAGACGAGTCTTCTACAATCCAATCACCGAAGACCTTGAAGAACCCTACTAGGAGTCCATCTACCCTCGGTGTTTTTTCATTCTATAAAGAATTTATTGCTTTTTAATTTCCTCTTGTGAGATATCCTTGCTCAGCACTTCGGCTTCACACTTTGTTATCTTTTTTAGGAAAATACTTTGTATCATATCTCTTGCATTGGATAAATTTTCCCCACTACAATCAGAGGTGAATAGGCTTTATAGAAATTAAAAAGTGACCTTTGATATCCTGTTGCTCAGTGAAGCCCCCATCCTCAACTTGAACCTACTCAATATGCTCTTTAATGTTTTTCTTCTTCAAAAATATGGACAAGAACTTGGAACCTTTGTCCCCACTTTCTAGCCAATTGAGTTTGGACCTTATCTTAAGCCCTTGGATTCTAAAATTATAGATTTTTCTAAATGCATCCTTAGCAGAACTGAGTCTATTTCAAAGGACCTCATTCTTAGGTTCTTCTTGAAGATAAGCTTCCACTTGCAGTAGTTCCTCTTGTAAAAGACCCCATCTCCTCCTTCTGTCTAGTGCTTTCATTTTACCAATCACTTGAAATAGAGATTTCTAGCCTTTGTAGTTCAATTCCCACCTTTCTACAACACTTATTCCTTTGTATAATCCTTGGCTAATCTTTATCAATGATACTGCAACATCCAAACCATCACTATCATGAAGCAAATTGGTATTAAGGATAAATCTCCCCCTTTTCCTTACAACCCCAACCCCTATTTTGAGGAGAATCTTGATTTTACTAGGTGGTGGTTAGACATGGTATAGGGGTGGACTTCAATTTAACAACCATCCCTTAGAGAGTCAAAAACAAGAATGGTCATCATTAAGATAGAACCCATCCAAATGGAAGTAGATCCTTTTTTTACCTTTTCGTGCATTGTACCATGTGAACTAGATACCAGGGAAGTCCTTTTCTTGCCCTTCTAATGAGTCCACCAGCTTAAGCTTGGATTTCATTTTTGTCTAAAAGAACTTCTTATTTCTTTGCAATTCCATTTCTAGCCTCACTATTTTATCTTTTTTATTTTCAATCATATTCAAATCCCCTCCTATTATCCAAGGTATACTTTCAAGGTTACACAACCATTTCCACAACTTGATTCTTTCACTATACTCATTGGGAGCGTAAATAGAGTAAATCCCAAAGGCATAATCATATTTTTTCAAACTAACCCAAACAACCCTATTGCATGGGAAGGTTCCTAAGTTGGAGATGAATTGGCTCCACTCATTGGAAATGAGGATGGTAGATGGACACCTTTTCTCCTCTCATGATGAGTGAAAAAGTGGGAGGCATCCCTCCAAACAAAAATGAGATTAGTTTCTAGAGAGAATCCAAAAAAATTTAATTCTTGAAGTAGCACCACATCTTTGCTTTTGCACTAACTGATGAACCTTCTCACCACATGCTTTCTATCTAGGCACTCCAGTCCCTACGCATTCCAAGAAATGAAGTTAAGAGCCATCAAGATTAGTCAGGAGGATAGACTCCTTACCAATTCTGAAGGTATCAAAGTATTTAGGTGTTTTTGTTTCAACCTCTATCTTTTTGGCCACTAGGCTTGCAATGAAAGCACTATTTCTTTTCCTCCTATATTTTGAAAGAGACTTCAAGTTTCCTTTTCCAATAAGAATTATAGGACCCTTCATCTTTTCTTGGTCTACCAACTCTCCTCTTACCACTAGGGTTGGAGCCCTCCTCTCTTGCGCCATTGATCAAGGCAGGTTTAATAGATTTGTTTGTATCCATACTATAATTAGTAAGGCTTATCAACTCTTTGTTGTCAGTATGTGCATGATCATCATGGGGAAAATAGGCCTTTAAGTGGCAAAAAATTTAGAAAAATCAAAGTTAGGCAACTTGACGTAAAAATTTGAATAAGTTATCTATATTGTTTCAAAAATATGTAAGAATAGAATCTATAGAAAATTGAATGTAGTCTCTCAACTACTTGGTTTTTTTTTTTTTAATATATTTGGTGAAAATTTGAAATTTCAATGCAGTAGTACTTAAATTTCAAGGAAAAAATAAGAAGTAGGTGTCTGTTTGACCACCCTAACCACAATAAAATGATAATATTTTTTTATAATATTTTAGATATAAGTAGAGGACTCTCGTCTTGATGTGATGCATATTTTTTTGTAATTTTTTCCAAGTAAATAATTAGTTATGATTTTTTTATTACAACTTTTAAAAATATAAAAAACTCGTATGTCTCACCACATTAGCTTGGTCAAAACTTCATGAAATTCTTTTTTTTAATCCTATATTATGTGAAGCATAGAATGTGACACATATTTTAGATTCAAAAAATGTGATACGATTTGAAATCTATAGATGTTTTCCAATCAACCTATCAATCAAGAATTTAGTCATAATTTAAATAGAAAATGAATAATTATTATTTATTAAATTCAAAGTAAAGCATAATTTATATAGGTGGAAAGATGAGAATCTCTTTTAAAAACCCTTTTTGTTTCATCATTTTTGGTAAAAAAAGTCGACCACATACCCTACACATACCCATCATATTGCCACTTTTTGGCCCATCATGATCTTGCACATACCCTTGTTCCCTCCTCCAACTCCATCACTACTCACATCCATACCCTCAACAGCACCATCAGTGAGCTGATGGTAGGTGTCAATGTGACCAACCTCCACTTTCAATCCCCCCACATCAACTGGCTAATCTAATACCAGACCATCGATGATACTTTGTGGAATATCGATGGGGTGGATCTTGGTATCAATGGTGAAGACAAGAGCCTTAGCTTTGTTTGGACTTGCTTGGTTCTCCAAGGCCTCCTTGTTATTTTCTTCATTCTTATAGATTTTAAAACCTTTCATACAAAATTTATGCTCCTTGCGGCCCACAGTACAAGTGTTTCCATGTTCTTCACCCACCTTCTTGAATCTCTCCAAGGCTAGTTGTTGTGCATTTTTCCTTATCTAGGTCTCATTGCTGACATGAGTCAAGCCAATAGGAGGCCTAGGAGGAACCTCTATATCATTGATATCTAGCTCAATTTCAATGATAGCAACATTCTCATTGAGTCCATTGACAAATAAAGGGGCAGGATACCAGTTATCATTTTTGGGATCACCTTTAGTTTCCATAATGTCTAAAGAACACTCTTCAGTTTCCTTAGAGTATTGTGAATCATTGTTAGATAACATATCCCCCAGTAGGGATTTTTCCGTAGTATTTTCCTTTCCTTCATCTGTTAGCTCATAGGGAGAACCAAAAATTTCAACTAGCCTCTCGAGATTTCATTCACAACCTCAACATTGTGTAAAGTTTTGTTTAGCTCAACATTTAGAGTTTCAATGGAATTTTGAATCCTTTTCAAAATTTCCAAGGTTTTTCAAAAGTTTTCATTGTTTTCAACTATCTTCTCTTGAGTGGTATTGTCATTTACCACATCCCTTATGTGCGGCTCATTCACCACACCAATGTTAAGGCCATTTTTCATGTTTGGGTTGGAAACCCTATCCACCTCCTGGGGAGAACCATCATCGATTGTGGCAACAAAACTAGTATTCTCCATATTTGAGGGATGGAGCACAAGGATAGGGTTTCTATTTCACACTTGCTACACTCAAGGACACCTTAGAGATCTCAATTCAATGAGGAAAGGGGAAAGATCTTTACGCAATAGAGTGTCCTAAGGTCTGATTTATGTTTACAAGAGGGGTTCGCCATCATGCTAGGGCTTGGAAAATGCATGAAATGAAAGATCTAATGATGAAACCTTGTGATGCATGAAACTTAAATAAATTACATATAAATGCAAATAAATCATAACAACAAATTGGAAAAGTATAGAGGAGTACCTAAAAACTTGGGAGAGCTTGAATGGAGGTTGAAATGTTGAATAACCTAAAATTTAGGCCTACTAGGATTCATACACTTGTCTGGGTGTATTAGTCCCAAATCAGGGTTTCTGGTCTAAAATAAGTTTCTCAAAAAAGGGTATCCAAAATTGTAAACATTTGAAAAATGACCTAAATTGGGACTCATATGCCAAGACTGACATATGAGTCCATTTAGGGTTCTCTAGAACTTCAAGGTCTGAATTTGGTCCGCAATGTCTACTCTATCCTTCCCAATAGGTTTTTGGATCTAAAATCTTGATTTCGAACCTAAAGATGACTTGTTTGTGAAGTTAGCAACCTTGCAAGTGAGGGGAAAAATCCAACAACTTTCGCCAAGCTTATAACCTAATATTCAAAGATCCTTTATGCTCCAAGACACCTAGATCTACAAACACACATGTAAAGAGGAGAAAAACTTGTTGATTGTTAGAGGATAGGGGTTTGCCTAAGTCAAACCCCTTTTAGGTAATTAAACAAAATGATGAAATAATGAATTAAAGAGATGAAACATGAGACATGAAACATGAAATGTGAGCAATGATACCTTGAATAATGCATTGTAAATCTGCAATCTAACATGAAATGGCCATGAAGGATGTAGATCTAGACCATGATCTTTGATATGAAACAATGCTTGTAAATGAATCTTCAATGCCACATCACAACACTAGCTCGATAACATTCTTGATGCTTGATGATCTTGACATGATGGATCTTGAATTGCTACAATAATTGATGAAGAATTCGTCCCTTGAATGCCTTAGAATTGATCTTGAATGCTCTCTTGATGATCTTGTAAAGTGTTGGAATTCCAAACTCTCGAGTGCTTGACTTGACATCATGAATGCTTAATGAAATAATGGTTTGAAAGCTCATTTATATAGGAAAACCATCTAATATCCTATGTATTAGATACCAAAGGCTGCCATACATGAAATTTGAACTTTAAGCCTATTTTTTCTCACTCAAAACCTTAAAAATAAGCCAAATGGGACTCATATGCCACTAGTGGTGTGTGGGTCCCACGTAGATGGGACTTATATTCCCAAGGTGGCGTATGGGTCCCACAAGGCTTGTTTAAAGAGAGAGAATGCTAGTGAGTGAAGAAATTAAGTATATATGACACCTATGTCAGGATTTTGGTTAAAATATTCCTTAAGATGCATAATATAGGGTCATAAGGGCCTATTAATGATTATATAAAGGTCATAAATGAAATAGGGCCCAAAATTCAATGTGAAAGTGTAAATAAATATACTTTACAACATTAAATTAAGGAAAAATTGGGTCTATTTAGCTCAAAAGGACCCTAAATCCCATGTGAATGTGTAAAACACATTACAACACTAGATTAGGTCCACTTAGTTTAAAAGCCTCCTAAATTTAATTTGAAGGTGTAAATAAATACATTTAACAACACTAAATTAAAGAAAACTTAGGTTTATTTTGCCTTAAAAGGGGCCAAAACCTAATGTGGATGTGCAAAACTCATCACAATAGAAGATCAAGGAAATATTAGGTTCATTTTACCATTAATTATCCCAAAATTAAGGAAAATTGTACCATTTCCAAGGGTGTACAATTTTCCTTACTACATTTAGTCCCCGCTTTATTGAGAGGATGAACTTGCTTCAAACTCACACTAAAGTAGACATTCAAGAGGGGTCCACGTGTACTAGTGCGAACAACAAAGATCAAAGGAGGTGGTTAAGCCCCTAGAATATGAGATCCTTCATCAAAACAAAATGAGTACAAAAGGACATGCACAAGGTGTATGATTTGCAGCAAAACAAGATACACAAACATAGAATGCCAAAGAAATAAAGAAGAAATAATAAGATGGGTGGATCCAGTTTTAAAAAGAATGCACTCACTTTGGGGCCATAGAACTTCAAGTCATTTGTGAGGTGAGTATCCACAATAAACTCACTCTAGGGCCATGGAACTTTAGGTCATATACAAGGTGAGTATTTGAAAGGGTGTGACACACAATCGGTATGTTCCCACATACACGAGTGGCTAAGGGAAGTCATGCCTCCATTCAGCTCCCATACAACTAGACCAAATCTATACTTCTTGATAACTTTGTTAAGGGGCCATGTGATAATGATCTTCAAGCTTCATGAGACAAGAATAAGATTGTGTGCTTCAAGCTCCTAAACAAATAATGAACTTCGACCTTCATGAGGCAAGTCAAACTTCATATGCTCGGAACTCATGAACAAACAAGATGGCTCCACAGGCAAGCTAATTGTGTTATGCAAGGTGGCTATATAACCGATGTTCTAAATGAAAAATAGTGTAACATACATTCAAAGGGATTTTTCTTAGTTCATGTAAGGTCTCTTTTTAGGGAACATTGTGGTTAATGTCTCCAAGAGAGGACAAGTCAGAGAAATATCACACTCTCAGAGGAAATTAAACCTAATGACACTACCAAGAAAACCAAACAGTGAAAAATGAGTGTCATTGTATGCCCTGACTTTAAAGTAGTTGCTAACACCATTCCTATGAGAAATTTCCTTAAAGTAGAAGAAGAAATGAGAGCTTGCTCAGAAATCCCTGTGCCAAGTCCTATGTTTCTGAATTGAACTACATCATGAATAAGTATGTTAGATGTGATTCAACTTAAGGCATGCCATCCACATCCCAAGATTTCTCTTATATGTATATGAAAGTTGATCAACTATCCAATAGATACAACAAGCGATATACGAGGAAAAGAATAACAAACCCCTTTCACCCACTTTGTGTTGGACAAGGATGAGTTGAAATGAAAAGAGGGACTATGTGCTTCAACACAAGGAAGAGCACCAAAGTAATTAAGATATTGAATTTTGTTACTTAAAGCCTTACATTGATTAGTAGAATGACCATGAACTCTATGATATGCACAAAATAAACTCTTGTAGTAAAACTTCTTTCATGTTCTTGGAGGGAGGGATATCAAATGATCTTGGAGGAGTCTCGACAAGATACCTTCTTGATCGAAAGTAAGAGATGTTACTTCATTTGTAGACAAAGATATCTCTTTCTTAGTATAGGATGTCATACTTACACAAGGCTCTTTAGATTGTGATATTTTGTACCCTCCTTTAGAGGAGTTTGTAAAATATATCAAATTCTAATCATAAGTGTTTTGTGTGATGACATTAGTGTTAAGCGAGGATTTATTTGCTTCTTTCATACCATTCAAAGGATAATAATTAGGAGCATTAATGTTAGTTAGTTCAAGATGCACCACTATTAAAGTTAGCTTAGAAGAATCATTTGTAATAGTGTTGATATTGAGTAATGGTTTATTTGTTTATTTGAAGGGACAATAACCAAGACCACTAGTCTTTTCTTCTATGTGAGGCTATATAGGGACACATAACCTTGTTCTCTGGCACCACGTCCTTTTTCGCTATAGGGTATGTGTAGGATCATGATGGGCCAAAAAGTGGTGATATGATGGGTATTTGTAGGGTATGTGGCTGATGACTTTTTTCTTATGCAAAATTGATGAAACAAAACAGGTTTTAAAAGGAGATTCTCAACTTTCCACCAATATAAATTATGCCTTACTTTGAATTTAACAAATAATTATTATTCATTTTATATTTGAATTATGACTAAAGTCCTGATTGAGAGGATGATTGAAAAACATCTATAGCTTTCAAATAATATCACATTTTTTGAATCCAAAACATGCACCACATTATATGCTTTGTATACTATAGGATTTAAAAAAAAAAAGAATTTCATGAAGTTTTGATCAAGTTAAGGTGGTCAGACATACGAGTTTTTATATTTTTAAAAAGTTGTAATAATTTTTTTATAATTAATTATCTACTTGGGAAAAAATTACAAAAAATTATGCATCACATCAGGACATGAGTCCTCTACTTATATCTAAAATCTTATAAAAATTTATATTATTATTTTATTGTGGTTAGGGTGGTTAGACAGACACCTACTTCATATTTTTTCCCTTAAGTTTAAGTACTACTACATTGAAATTTCAAATTTTCACCAAATAGATTTTTTTTTTAAAAAAAAAACCTAGTTGTTTATAAACTATATTCAATTTTCTATAGATTTTATTCTTACATATTTTTGAAATAATATAGATAACTTATTTAAATTTTTACATCAAGTTTCCTAACTCTATTTTTTTTGAATTTTTTGCACTTAAGGGCCTATTTTTTTCGTGATGATCATGCACATACCCTATATCCAATTTGTTTCATAAGCTCATAACCTCTTCCATAAAGTTTTTTCATTTCTTTCTGATTTAGTGGTTGTTGATAATCGGCTTCATCAAAGCTTGAACATTGTGTAATTTGCTTCTTTGTCTAAAATGGTTGAGGTGGATGGTTTTGAAGGGTCTTCTAAATTTTGTGTTGACATTACTACTTATTCCTTTCCCTTTTTAGAGTCATTATGATCTCGTATTCTCCCATGAATGTTGGTTCAAAATCCAAGGAAGCCCAATCATTTTCTAGTAGCTTTGTGACTTCTTCAATGTGTTTTTCTTTTCCTTTTTGTTCCATAGGTTCTAATTGTGTAGTTGGTGTTAATATTTTCAAAGGATTCTCCTTGTTTTTCTCAATTTTCAAACAAGTATTTGGTTTGACATCAGCTTCGAGTATGTGCACTTTGTTTTTGTAGAAATATTTCATGATACGATGCAAAGTAGAATGTACACCATTCATTTTGTGAATACATGGTCTCCGTAAAAGGAGATTATATGAAATATAATGACACATAGCATGGATCAGTGTTTCTAATGTGGCCTCTCCAGTAGTAATAGGTAAAGTCATCACACCAAGTGGTTGATTTCCCACATTATCAAATCCACTAATGGATAAAGAGGCGGGTTGAATTTTTGATCTATCCACACCAAGATGTCCAAAAGGGTCACACTACACACATTAAGGGATGATCCATTATTGGCAAAGGTTCTCTTTATCCTCTTCCCTTACATTGAACTATTGCCATGAAACCATCATGTTGTTTTTGGACTTCCAAAGTAGGGATCTCACTTTCGTGGAAAACAATGTCAGCATTTATTCCTTGAATCATTGCTACTATGTCATTTGGGTTTTCACTAGAGGGAACCATAATTTGTTGCAAAGCACTTTGAATCTTGTTATAGTAGTGATGTGATGCTTGAATAAGGTCTCGTAATGATATCTTAAAAGAAGTATTATTTAGTTGTTCGACAAGATCATACTCCTTCCCATGAGGGTGACCTAGTAATATAGGGTTAGGTAGTACAAGATTAGGCAATGGGAGGGATGTTGAAGGTGTTTGTCTTGGCTAGGAACTATTTCTAGTGTTATATGTAAGAGCAATAGTGTTCGTCTTATGTGGGTAAAGGATAAGTTTAGGGTTGTTTTGAGATTGTGGTTTGTGTGAAGAAAGATAAATAATTAGGGGATTCTTAGAATGTCCCATAGGGTTTGTAGGAGGTCCATCAGTCAAGGGGGGTCAAATGGACACTTGCACATTCATAACCTTAGTGGTCTTGGTTTGATGTATCTCTAATAAAGGGTAATCTAGTTTTCTATTTTCACCATTATCTAAGGGAGATGAAATGTTTTCATTTTATTCCACCATGATATATTCCCTATTAGGATATTTTTTAGAAGAATTACAAAGTAGATGTTTATGACATTAAAAGGTTGGTTCTTCTAAAATGACTTCATCACGGGTAGGGAAGTTACCCATGGTTGGATTTTCTTGTGCAATAAGGTTTTCCATAGGGGAAAAGAGACATATAAGGTTCTCATAATTTTCATCAGTTGCATTTTCTAACATAAAATTATATTTTTTACCAACAATAGAAATATTAGGAGAAGGTCCAATTTAATTGCTATGATTGTTTATTATTTCATCCTTGTTTTCTAAGGGCTTGTTTTCTTGTTCCATAACTTCTTCCCTAGTAGGAGACCCTTTAGGGGAGTAACCAATAAGATGTTCATCAACTTCCATGGTTAGGTTTTGTAAAGTAGCTTCATCACAACTAGGGAAGACATCAAGAGAGGGAAAATCATGCTTGTCAATGATTGGATCTTTTTGTTCACAAAGATCTCCCCGAATGGTAGGAGCACTAGGAAAGGGAGAAATGAGATTTTGATGACTTTCAATTGTTTCTTCTAACACTAATCTATTTTCCACATGACTAAGAAGGATATTAGGAGAAGAACCAATGTGATTATCATGATCATCTACAATAACATCCCTATGTCCTATAGTGTCTTCAAAAATAGGATAGGCAGGGAAAGAAACATAAAGAGGGTTGTTATAGATCTTAAAATTTTGATCATCTAACACCAACATATACTCATAATTATCACAAGAGGGGAAGATGTTGGGAGATGAATGTAGGTAGGTTTCAATGGTCTCTTGTTTTGTTGCATGATTGTCATGATTACATATTGTTATGTCCTCTTGTTTAATAATGTCTTGCCTAATAGGAGAGGTAAGAGGAGAGAAACAACTCAGGTTCTCAAAACTCTCATAGACTAGTTCTTCTAACACTACAATATCTTCATCACAAGTAGGAGATATATTAGGAGAGGAAAATTTTGTATTGTTATGATTACCCAAGGTTTCTTTCACTAGATTAACCTCACTCTTAGGAGAGGGATCAATGATGAACAAAAGGGGAGGGAAAAGGACCTCATATTCATATGCACTTAACAAAAATTTCTTACAACACTCAATAAGATTTGAAAATAGAACTTGAATTATGATAAATTTAGATTTTTTCAATGAAAAAATGATGTAATGTAATGATTGTCCTAAAAAAATGAAATGTAACAATGATAGAGTAAACATGCAAAAGGATAATGCAATTTTTATATTTTGAACATGATAATTGGCTGATTATGCTATGTAACAATGTGAGAATGCAAATTTGAAATTAAGAAATGCATGAAATGAGCCAAATTAAGCTAGATCTAATGAAATGCATGTAACAGAAACTCAACCAATTGAAACAGATAACCAATGGAAGAAAATAGAAATGTAGAAACAAGGTTTTCAATGTTGTAAAAGGTAGTTTCAGGGCTCATCTAGGATTAATTCATCCAAAGGGGCATATGAGTCCTAGTGAGGGTTTTTTTCACAATTTTCTACAAAATTTAAGTGATTTTTATGATTTTTATGTTGTATGATCAATCTATAATCTAAGTGCAAGTGCAATTTTTATATAATTTTCACTGATTTGAGATGCAAAAATTCAAGCTACATGCACTTTTACTAATGCAAAATTAGAAACACTAGAATGCCAATTAACTAAAGAAAACACTAATACAATGTTAATGCAAGCTAAATCTAGGATTATGATGGACTCCAAATTAGAAAATGAAATTCTCTAAATGTAGATTGACGAAAATGTGGCAATCAAAATGGTATTCCCCACCTTTGATGGATGGAGCACAAGGATAGGGTTCCTATTTCACACTTGTTGCACTCAAGGACACCTTAGAGATCTCAATCCAATGAGGAAAGGGGAAAGAGTTCTAAAAATAGAGTATCCTAGGGTCTGATTTATTTTTACAAGAGGGCTTCATCACCAAGCTAGGGCTTGGAAAAATGTATGAAATGCAAGATCTAATGATAAAACCTCGTGATGCATGAAACTTGAATAACTGACCTATAAATGCAAATAAATCAAAACGACAAACTGGAAAAGTATAGAGCATTACCTAGAAATCTAAGAGAGCTTAAATGGAGGCTTGAAATGCTAAACAACCTAAAATTTAAGCCTATTGGGACTCATACACCAGTCTAGACATATCAGCCCTAAATTAGGGTTTCTTGTCTGAAACATGTTTCTAGAAAAAGGGTATTCAAAATTGTAAAAATCTAAAAAAATGACCTAAATTGGTACTCATACACTAGGACTAGCATATGAGTCTAGTTAGGTTTATTGTGGAACATCAAGATCTAAATATCATCAAAAATTTCTTTTTTGTCCTTCCCAATGTGTTTCTAGATCTAAAATCTTGATTTCAGACTTGTAGATAACCATTTTGTGAAGATAGCAACCTTGCAAGTGGGGAAAATTCCAACAACTTTCTCCAAGCTTTTAACTTAATATTCAAAGATCCTTTATGCTCCAAGACACCTAGATCTGTAAGAACACATGTAAAGAGGAGAAAAACTTGTTCATTGCTAGAGGATAGGGGTTTACCTAGGTCAAACCCCTTTTAGGTAATTAAATCAAATGATGAGATAATGAATTAAGCAAATGAAACATGAGACATGAAACATGAAACATGAAATGTGAGCAATGACAC
Organism: Sequoia sempervirens; assembly: GCA_007258455.2. Taxonomy (NCBI): domain Eukaryota; kingdom Viridiplantae; phylum Streptophyta; class Pinopsida; order Cupressales; family Cupressaceae; genus Sequoia; species Sequoia sempervirens. The sequence continues at coordinate 298,803,189 of VDFB02058242.1, read as the reverse complement.
CTTGAATAATGCCTTGTAAATCTCCAATCTAACATGAAATGGCCATGAAGGATGTAGATCTAGACCATGAAATTTGATATGAAACAAATCTTGTAAATGGATCTTCAATGCCACATCAGAACACTAGCTCAATAACATGATTGATGCTTGATAATCTTGACATGATGATGGATCTCGAATTGCTACAACAATTAATGAAGAATTCTTCCCTCGAATTCCCTAGAAATGACCTTGAATGCTCTCTTGATGATCTTGTAAATCCTTGGAATGCCTAAATCTTGAGTGCTTGATGTGACATAATGAATGCTTAATTAAATAATTATTTTAAAGCTCATTTATATAGAAAATCCATTTAATATCCCATGTATTAGATCCCAAAGGCTAACATAAATGAAATTTGAACTTAAAATCCAATTTTTCTCACTCAAAACCTTAAAAATAGGCCAAATGGGACTCATATGCCACTAGTGGTGTATGCATCCCACCTAGATGGTTCTCATATACCCAAGGTGGTGTATGGGTCCCATAGGGCCTATTTGAAGAGATAGAATGTTGGGGAGTGAAGAAATTAAGTATATATGAGGTCTATATCGATATTTTGGTTAAAATATGCCTTAGGATCCATAATATAGAGTGATAGTGGCCTATTAATGATGATATAAAGGTCATAAATGAAATAAGGCCCAAATTTCAATGAGAAAATGTAAATAAATATACTTTACAACATTAAATTTAGGAAACATTGCGTCTATTTAGCTCAAAAGGACCCTAAATCCCAGGTGAATGTGTAAAACATATTAGAACACTAGATTAGGTCCACTTATTTTACAAGCCTCCTAAATTTAATGTGAAAGTGTAAATAAATACATTTTACAACACTAAATTAAAGAAAAGTTAGGTTTATTTAGCTTTAAAAGGGCCCAAAACCTAATTTGGATGTGAAAAAATCATCACAACACTAGATCAAGGAGATATTAGGCCCATTTTACCATTAATCATCCCCAAATTGAGTGAAATTGTACTGTTTCCAATGGCGTACAATTTTTGTCACTACACTAGCCATTCAACTCCTAAACATGCTAGGGTTTTTCTCACCACAATTTTTAATAGACCCATGCTTCAGGAACACATTTCTTTTTGAAATAAGTGAGAAATTATTTCTCACATGACCTTCCGTATGACATAAGTAACATGAGCTCAGGCCCCCGAGTATTTCCAAGGCATAACCTATGATTCCATATTCTAGGTTTAAGTGTAGAATATCTATGATGTCAACACCAGGGTCGATGGATACAAGAGCCCTAGCATCAGTGTGAGGAAGGTAAATTTTTTGTATTATCAATTTTTAACACCAGCCTGTATGGATCCAATAGTAGTGAGATGAAATTCCAGGTTCTACGGGGGACATTTTTTACAACAATCCATCTAGAGCTTGACAGTGCCAAAATTTCTTCATTGAGGGCATCACATGACCAAGCCAAGGCCCTAAACACATTTTTCCCTACACTCTAAAAATACTTATATAAAACCCTAGATTGCATCTCATGGTTTAAAAAAAGACAACATAGAGGTCCTTTTGAATCATCATATAGTATTTAAATAAAATCCCTAGTTTCTTCCCCCATACATTTGAAATACATGAATCAATATATCTTCTTGAAGGGATTTTGTTAAGATCCATGACAACTAAGAAAACCCCTATGGTATTAAATTTACTATCCTCTTCTTGCAATTATTTACAAAGAAGTTCATTTGGAGAGAAATAATCAACTCTAAGAGGGCTAGGGGCACACTTACTTCCTCTATGTCCCCCATTTTTACCATCACAAATTGCCTCCACTAGAAAATTTCCCCAACTGGAAGATAGGAGCCTTCCCTAACAACCACCTCCTTAAAAGAATTTGTCTGCACAACACTATTCAAGCCACTACTTTGCTTAAAGAGAGCATCATTGGGTGGGTTCTGAATCCCTTACCATCATGAGAAGATTGTTGTCTAGCCACACATGGGCAACGACAAAAGACAGGAGGCTTAACACACTCTAGCAGGACCACTTCCACCACCACCACTACAAAAAAGTACCACTATTGAAACATACCATGGAGGAGGCCAACCACATAGGCGAAACTTCACACCAAGCCTACCAAATACAAAACCTTACTTGGAGAGCAAAAAAATTTTCCCCACAACTATGAGATGCACACCAAAAATGTAAAGGTTTAGAATAAAGTTAAAAGCGGCGGGTCACTTCCTTTCTTGGAGAAGCTCCATGGTTCCAATTAGGTGGCTACAGACCTCTTTGAGAAAAATTGGAATAATGGAAACCTTACCCTATTTGGTAGGAATGTGGAGCTCAATGAAAATTTGATTGCCGAAGTGACGGGCTTGTCTACTAATGGAAAGAAGTTCTTTAGGGACAGGTTTTTTTCTGACGATGCCATTATCAGATTTCCTAAAAAAGAAAAAGAAAGGATAAATCTTATGAAAATTGCTAACATCTACTTTGAAGCTGACACCATAAAATCCCTTTGGAGAAAGGTCCTACAGGTCATCATGGAGTACATTACGGTGGATGGGTGATTGACCAGGGTCTATGGCTATCACTTTGCTCTACTCAATCACTTCCACTACAAGGTAAGGGTTTTTCTCCCTTATTATGTTTTCTATTCTCTTAGGGAAAGCTTGGATGATCATAAGAAAAACCATAGAAGATTCCCTATCCTGCATAAAGGGCTAATTAGGTTGATTGTTGAGCATTTTCAAAAATTGCCTGTCCCTGCTAATCTGGAAACCCTTCCTGATTCTAAGGAAGACGATACTGAGCCTAGTTATTCAGAGTATTTTCCCAATCTTAGTCCTACCAGAACTATCCTTAGCCCACATGCTATCCTTTCGGGAAAAAAAAACCCTATCCCTTTTTCTAATAAGGCTCGTGTTGAGTTTGAGCCGAGAAGCCCCTCCTTCAAGACTAGTACAGTTGATAAGAACCCCTGGGCTAAAAATCTTGTTTCCTATTCTGAAGATTCCCTTGAATCCCAGGTGTCTAGTGCCAATAATAAGATCTGCTAGAGATGGTTCCACTATTACTCCTAACCCTGAAAAAACATGTTTAAACACTAGAAGGGGTCCCACTTTGGATGTTCTGAATTTAGCCAAAACTAATGCTGATTCCCACTTCAAATTTTTGGAATGGACTTTCAACAAAATTAATGAGTTAAAGATGAAAAATTGGGCCCTTCAAAGAAAGTTGGAAGAGCTGGGAGCCAAGATTGATGCGATTGAAAAGAAATATGTGGATCAAGGAGATCATGGTCTCAGCAAAGAAACTTGGTATCACACTAACAATAACAAAAAGATTGAAATTAAGGTTGAGAATATTAGGAACACCATCAAAATTGTTGCAAAGAAAAATAACTGAATGGCTAGACACAACGCCATTATAATTAATGCTATGACCAAGAAGTTAGACAGAGCCCAACAGGGGTCTCTAGTGGTAGACCTAGATGAGACTAATGATGAAAGATAGGAAAAGGATGTTGGCATCTCAAAGAGAACTAGAGCCAATCTGAAAAAGAAAGCCCCCCCCCCCACTCCAAAGATGATTCAAATTTTTTAAAAGAGAGTCCATGACATGCAAAATTCAGAGGCAGAGACGGAGTCTGTCCTCAAGACTCTGGGTTAGTTGTGGCTGGTTTTTTGTTGTCTGCTCTGCTGGCCTTTTTTGCTTGACCTTTTTGGTCTATTACAGTTGGTTGTTGTTTGCTCTGTCCTTTTCCTTTCTGGCAGTTGGTGTTTTCTATTGGACTTTTGTTTCCTTTCCTTATTTTTGTAAACTCTGTGGTTTTGGGTCCCTATAAAACCCGTTTTACCCTTTATCAAAAATAATTCCTTTACTTAATTAAAATATCAATTCCATGTAATGCTACTAATTTTAAAATATTCATTACTATTTTGACTTATGGGAATTATTACTTGTTGGCCTCTTGAGAGATGGAACTCATTTATGATATTTTTTTGGCCTAAAAGAATTATTTTTTGATGAAATGAAGCATTATTTCTTTAAAAAAATGGCCCAATAATAATTATGGGTAGAATTCCCCTTGATGGGGGATATGAGTGTGTGGAGTCCACAATAATTGGTCAATCTACTAATAGCAACCTAACCCCCTACTTTAGAAGGTAGAGATTACAAATTGAACTAAAGGGGTGGGTGGGAGGCCCTAAATAAAAGATTTATTTGAGTTAGAATTCATCTGTCAAGGAGTGTCTTGAGATTGAAAGAAGAAAAAATATTTCATCAAGACAAGATTAAGGAAGAGAAGGATGATGATGGAGAATCAAAAATAAAATATGTCGATAAGAATTTGATTTTATGAGAGAAGATGAAGAGTTGATGGAGGGTATGACTAGGTAAAATTTAGCTTTAAGGAAGGAATATTCAATTTTTCAATCTCATATATTTATTTAGACTAAAATGATCATTGTACCCTAGCAATATGTATAACTATATAAAAATAGACTTAATTATGAAACTACATGCTCAAGAAAAAAGAATAAAAAATACTTGACTAGAAAGAAATGTTAATCATGTTTTTAAGATTTATAGATCACTAAGAATATACAAAACATTCAACTTATTATATTTTAAATAAAGATATGATGGATCTTGTTCTTAGAAATCCTTTCCTATAGAATCTATAAACCATCAATATTAATATACAAAATAACTTGAAATTTTGATAAAAAAAAATTAAAGAGTTAATTTTATAGGGTTTTCTTAAAATGAGAATCAAGAACAATTTCAAAGTAGATCAAATTCTTAAAATTAAGGATGAGCGTATCGAAAAAATAAAAACATGGGGAAATGTGTAAAATAAAAATGTCCAGAAATTATTATTTCCATTTAAAGACAAAATCACATGTGGTAGAAATATTGAATAATAAAATGCAACAATAAAAGTTCTAAGGTTAGTAAAAACTTGTACAGTGTATAAACATCCAGATCCTTGTGAGAGCCAAACATTATGAAAGCATGATACTACACATAAATTAAGAACTAAGTATGAAAATACATTCAATTTTGAGATTCAACTCTTATAGAATTTCATGAAATTAGTAAACAATTCAAGTAAGTGTAAGAAAATTAGGATATGATACTTTGAAAAATAAACTGAGATGCTTAGACTCAAATCTTTAAGATATGATAAGAACAAGAATTATTTTATATGTAATTTACTTTTATTACTAGAATTTCAAAAATTAGTGAGGATTAAGAGGGTCAAATTTTTAAGTGAAAAAAAATCTTAAGTTTATTCATGAATTACAACATAATATTGGTGAGAAACCCAACATTTTTTTCATTAAGTGATTTTTAAACAATTGGTGGAAACATATCTAAGATCATGTAGTCTATTATTTTTTAAAATGCATCATTTGTTATATCTTTTCAAAATGGATGTATTTTAGTAGAGATCAACATTAATGCATGCTACCTTAAGTTAAAAAAATGGAAGATTATTTTAAAAATGTATATAATAAAGTGTAGTACAATCTTATATTTTATTCTCAAGTTTGAATGAATAAATTAAAAAATATGTAAAAATAAAATAAAAAAATCAATACATATTTATATGGCATGTATTTATATATACATCTTATAATGAAATGTGCAATATTGATCATGATGAAATATTTATTTTTTACATTCATTTTGGCTATTTTTCCCCATCATATCTATAATGATTGATAGTTGATAGTTTGATATTGGTGCAATAAAATATGGATTAAGTTTGAGATATAAGTATAATCAAGAAATTCCTTGATAACTATTACATATAGATGGTTTGATGATTAGACATAGCATCATCCTTTTTATTAATTGTAATAATTTTAGTATTTTGTGATTTCTTATGTTTTGAGTGTAAAAAGTGTCGAGAGAAACATAATTTTATTTATTTAAGAATATGCTATTAAAATGAGTATTGGTTGATGGAGATGACAAGATGTGACATATATACTTTAAATTAGTTATATCTAATAATATTAAAATAAAATGATTTATCTTATATCTTCTAAGATTCACTTGAGAAAGGGTGAAATATTATATGTATTAGAATCTTAATAATTAAAAAATTATAATAACTTCTTTTATAAAAAAACAATTTCTCTACTTTAGAGCTCTCTTATATTTCTAAATATATTTAATATCATTCGGAGTATATTTAGTATTTATATATGTTTATAATACTTTAATTTGTAAAGGTTATTCTTACAAATTAGTTATCTTCATGGTTCATAATTTTTTCTTAGCTAGCGTAGGCTAATTATTTACAACTTTTGGATAAGAATGGGGTGTAAAATTATTGTTGGTTTTTTTGTCATTGAAGGGTCTAATATTTATATTTTTTTTTAGAAATGAAAGATATAGATTAGTATTGAACATATCATACGAATCCCTAGCTCACTTTAGATGTCTAATTTATAGAAACCTTTGACATATCTATGTGGTTCAACATTATGTTCACATATATCCAAGGTATTGAAAACTCAAATATAACCCTTTATAAGATGTTTTTGTTTCCTTCCTTTTTTTCCAAATGAAGTCTTATGATATCTAGTGCCTAGTGTTGCATTAAGAGCCTATGGTTTGCAAGACCAATGAGCCCATTTGTAATACCTTTTTCTACTTTGCAGTGAGTGATGTAGGAAAATCATCAAGTGAAGGGTTGGTGAATCTAGTAACAAGTGCATCTCTAGTATCAAAAAAAGGTAGAAAAGAATACTAAATATTTAGGACTGATTTTGGAAAGGATGAAGAGAAACAATTGAGAGTCTTGTTTCTCAATACCACACTACATAAACTATAATCTAAAATACCTGATTTTGGTGAAGAAATCTTGGATGATGTCAAAATCAAAAGGATTCAAATTGATAAGATCATTCTCTAAATGAAATTCTCTCAAGGTGTCCTACTTCCTAAACAAGGACTTCAATTGAGTCCAAATTTGATTAGGTTTGGTGCAAGACTCAGCATGAAAGAGAAGATTAAGACACAGACATCCATAATGTCCCAAAATCATCATAAAACCTAGATTAAACTATTTTCCCTTCTCTGCAAATCCTATAGATTTAAGTTTTGTACCCATGGTCACTTTGTATAACCCTTGTTTCTTTAAATGTCTTTCCATTTTATTTTTTCACCCAAAATAGTTGTATAGAATGAGTTGAGTGATATGGGTTGGATCCATGGTGATTGAATAATAAAATATGAAAAATATAAATACAAACAATGATATAGACCCTCACATTGAAATAAAATTCCCCTTTGATCCAAAAGATCAACCTTTGTTTGTATTTTTTACAATAAAAGAACTAAAAAGGAAAAGGTAAGATTCAATGAAAATAATGGATACTTGATAAATTCGCTGAAAAACTAGGTTTCCAATCTATGAAGACAACTAAATTAGATCATTGATATTAATTGAATTGGTAAATCTGAGATCTAAATCAAAAGTTATGAGCCTCTAAGTGAAAACAATTTGATATAAATTTAGAGGTTAATATATTTTACTAGAATTAGAATCTACAAAAATATGTCACACGACTACATCAGGCTCGATATCAGATTTCAAACAGTATATGGTTTCTAGAAAATAAAGGTTAAGTTCACCCAAGTTATACCCAATTTTGTAAAACTTGTCCAATTTACCTTTGAAAGCAAATAGGGAGCTAAAAAATAGCCTCTAGTCCTATCAACGATGACGGGGATAAGCACAAGGCACTAGAGGCGAAGGAGATATCCCCTAGACCTCAATATGACCATAGTGGGGGTTGTCAATCGCCACTACCGTTTGGGTACCAAGAAAACCTTTTGGTAGCCATTGGACTTGGCTGGAGCGGCCCATGGCTGCCATGGTGGTGAAGTGAAATGCAGAGTTCTAATTGGGTAGTCAACAGGTTTATTTTGGTGACCCGTCAGTTTAAAAATGATGACATAAAATTGATGGCACATGTTAACAATCTGCACATGGATAGTACTGCACAGTCGAAAAGTTAAAAATAATTGTTTCTTTAAACTCACGTAAACATTACATAGATATATTGGTAATTTATATCAAGAGCTAAACAATTTCATAGGCCTCTGCAATGATACCACTTGTAAGGTATGGCTCATAAGGTTGCATAAGAATCTATACTACTATATATGGATTCCATACAGTTTATGAAATTTTAAACCCTCAAAAACTATGCTTAAAAAGTCACCCAAATTTTCAATTTTTTACAATATGACAATCAATCTTTAGGTTTTTTGCCACTCCAAATGTAATGGTGAGGTCTATTTTTCTCTAGGATGCACCAAATTTTTTCTCAAGGTTGGATCCCTCAAATTTTGAAAAGGAAGCTGCAAATTTGATGCTTTGAGACTGTATTGAAATTGTTGGTGAGCCCTACAACTCCTAAAAGTTAGTTGCAAGCAATTACATGTCATAGCGAGAGATCAAAACAAGATAATTTCTCAACAACTTGAGAATTGTATTGATGCAATAATCTGAATTTAATGATTACAATTAATAAATAATCCTTATGAAAAAGTACATATATCCTAGATGAACATTTGATTAGATTGTGACAAGCATCTTCATCTTATACAATGAGACAACATGACCTATTACTAGTCCAATCTAATAATTAGAAACCAATTCTTGTCTTTAACTTTAGTGTATAAAGTAAAAAGGGTCTAATAATTAATTAATTATTATGTGATTACTTATTTACTCTAACAACAAACATATCACGTGTAGTGATGTATACTTCATGTGTATTGGTCAATTGGTGTAGTTCATAACTATAAAATAAAGTTATAGGTACTCTTGAATTAAGGAATATTTCAATTGATTTTTAGTTGAATTTTTGATGAATTTTAATGAATTTTAATGAATTTCAAATTCTATGAGCTAATCATGTTCATAATTGCAAAATTTACAAAGTTTAGTGTGCAAGCTTTTAAAATGAACACTTTTTAAAAGAATCAAGTTTTGAAAAGGAAAAGTAAAATTTCAATATCATAGATTAAGCCATGCCATACAACCTGCTCCATAATAACTTATGATATCATAGATTAAGTCATGTCATACAACCTGCTCCGTAATAATTTATGATTATAAAAATGAATTGAATAAGACTAAAATAATCAACAATAAAAAAACACTAATAAATTTTGAAATCAAATAAATCAAACCAAATACTATTAATGATATATTTATAAAATCTATGCAAAATAATGTAAAACTAAATTATTATCATTTACAAAAGAATATTAATTTTTATATACTTATAAGAAATTGTGGATAGTTTTAAATTAAATTTTGTAAGAAAATGTCCATTCGTTTTATATAATAATAATAATATTGCCTGGATATCTGCATTGTTTAAATATTTGTTAGATTGGAGATGACACTCAAAGGGAGGTAGCAGGCAAGCGAGAACAGAAAGGGTCAATTGTTGGTAATTATCCTCTCATTTCCCCCCCTTCAGTGGGGAAGCCACCCAATGAACGAATTGATATTTTTTAAAAATAAAAAATTAAATGAAACCAGACAATTTGATATCTTATATAAGTTGGAAAGTTTAATCAAACAGCACGATTTTCCAGACCGCACAAACTTGTTAATACATTAGAAAACGAATCCAAATTCCAAAGATTGTTTCCTCCTGTCACTGGGAGAGCTGATCCCGAACAAAAATAAATTCCAAATATCCCAATTGCAATTACAAGACAAAATGTTGCGAAGTTTATTGAATTTATATACACAAGCGTGCAACTTCTGTACGACAGTTACATGGAACGCAAACGAATCTTCAGGAGTTATCCTCGTCAGATTTTTTGTTTTGCCTTCGAAGATGTCCATTAGAATACCTTTGGCAGCTGTAATGTCGCGTAATGGTGGAGAAGCACAGGAGCATGATAAGGAAGTGAGTGTAGATTGTAGTTCTCAATCATTTTCTTCCGGAGGAGTGTGTTCCCTGGATTTACATATTGTTCCGTGGCTTACGATTCCACGTCTCCACCATCCCAAAGGTGGGTTGATGGCTTACTCACACCTGCTGCTTCTTACACTGCTTCTCTGGTTTTACATGTTTTCTCCATCTCCCATGCTAATTATTGTTTTAGTGGCTTTAAAATTCTGGTCAAAATAAATATTTATTTTAATATAAAAAATTATTATCAACTTTATTAACTGTTTGATTATTGAATCGTTTAATATTTAATTATATTATTTTTAAAATTAAATCATTGTAATCCAGTAAATAGGAGGGAGTAAAAATCTCTACAATCCCATAAGAAAAGAAGCAGGTTGAGCTATAAATTATATTATGACAAGAGGTGTACCTTATGGAACAAGTAAGGTTTTGAGAAAAAAGTTTGTTAAGGGCTCTTGGCCTTTATTTCTCTATAGTGGAAAAGGTTTCATGGTATTTATTAGGATATATTATTATAATGTATATGATTGATAAGATGTCAATGTTTTTAAAGTAAATATATAAGACAATGTTAAAATAAAATATTTATTTTATATATTATGTGTTTATGGTGATAGGTAGTTGAGTGATATATATATAGTTGATTTTAGGTAAAAGAAGATATGTGAATAGTATTCTATGTGTTGGAATTTAACTATCATGATATATTGTTGAATAATTAAGGATGGATTTAGGTGTAATTGAGTCATAGTTTCTACAACATAATACTTAGAAGTCCACTCTCTCTCTACTATGGACTAAAAAAATATGTTGTATCTAATTACAATTTCAATAAGAAATATTTTAAAGTGTTAACATTGTTGAATAGAAAAATTGAGAGAGGGGTGGGAAAGGAGGGGGTGTGGGGAGGAGGGGTGAATCAGTTGTCACAAAATTAAACTTTTAATTCAATCATCAAAACTAATACTTAATATTGCTTAAATGATTCATCATCAAATTCCAATGCAAAAACTCAAATCCAACACATAAACACAATAACACCAGATTTAAATAATTTCCAATGAGGGAAAAACCATGGTGAGGATTAACTCACACTATAGAGAATATCAAAACAGATTACAAGAGTTTCATTGCAAGAAATAAGACTTACTACCAAAACAAGGACTCACTCTCCAACACAAGGACTCATTGTCCAACAGGACTAACAACCTGGAGGGCTCATTGCCACAGAGATACAAAGAAGAAAAAGAAGACTTGTTGTAGAGAGACTACAATCTCAATGAAAAAAAATATTCTACCATAATCACTCAATCTACTTCCATGAATGATAGAGTTCACCTTCTACAAGCACTGCATCCAAAAACTTAGCATTAAGCTTTGCAATGATCTTCCACACTTGCAACACACACATTCATTGAATAGAATCAATGTCGCATCTAACTGCACTTCCTATTTTCTCTTATCACTCTTCTTCTTTGCTCTTGTATGATTCTTCATCACTAACTCATCTTGTATTTATATCATCTTCAATTTTGAAACATGTCCAAAGTCAGCCATCCAAATTCAAATTCAAATTAGGTTGGCGCCAAAACATCATAGGGTGGAATTAGAATGAAGGTGACCCAAATAAACACTTTGAGGGACCCAAAAAGATTGAACATGCTTCATCATCCTAAAAAGTAGTATTTCACACAAGGTCGACCAAACTAGTGTAAAATACATAGAACCATTAAGCAAGAATCTTCTAAATACTAAAATTATCTTCAATAGAATTAGTGGTGCAGGTGCACCTTGTTCATTGAATGCCTTCAAAATGATGAATTGTAAAATTTTAGTTTTCAAATGTAAAAGCATGTATAGCAGTCATGCGAAGGTCATTTCTAATGTATTTGAGTCTTTTATAGGTCTCTAGGTGGTCCAAATGATGTAAAAAGGAAAACTTGCAAAAATTGCAAAAGTTGTCAAACTTGTAAAATGCGAAAAAGGAAAGAATATGAAGAGTCAAGTGGGAAAATAGAAGGTTTAGTCAATTGAGGAAGATTAAAATCCTTAAAAAATACATTGTACATCATTTTCAAGTAGAGGGGAAGTTTGAATAAGAAGAAAATCATTTAGAAACCCTTGTGCATGCTTAAAACTTTGCATTTTTTGTATTTCAGACTTGTAAAACATGTTTGCAGGTTGTTGTACAGCTGAGTACGACCTAATTTTTTAGGAGAAGTCATTGGGATTGATGCAACTATGAGTCTACTTTATTTTTCTTTTTTTTTAATTCATTTTCATTCAGTTTTGAGTAAGATATTGCAAGTTTACTAAATATGTGATAAACCTGATTTAGTGTAACCAGTGGTAAAAAATTATGTTTCTCCAAATTTAATTGATGAAATCTCTTGAAAATTGGTAGGAAGGAATTTTTATATGTATTTTAAGTGATCTTAAGGTTTTAGAGATCAAATACATGGTCTTGGATAGATTTAATGATGCCCTAGGTCTGTAAATTGTGCAAAATCTAAATTTCCTTCATGAAATGGTTGGCTCAAAGTTAGAAACGTTTGAATATTCAATCAAGGAGGTTGGTAAATAGTTTACTTTATATTTACAGAAATATTCTCATGTGCTCAAAGTGGTGGCAAGGTATAATGAGGTTTGTGAAGGGTATTTTAAATAAACCCTTGGTTGCTTGATTCAAAATTACGTTTGAATGAGGGTTTCTATATTTGATGCAATCATGAATGGTTTATTTGAGACTAATGGAAGATTTTTTGGTTAATTGATGTGATATAAGAATTTTTTGGGTTAAGAAAGGTTTTGGAGTTGTTTGAAAGCCACTTCCTTTGTAAATTTGGCTTAATTTGAGGCACTTTCAGTAGACAATTAATTGTTTTGGTAAACTTTTCAAAACAACTATATCAAATATTTTGATATGTTTAATTTGGAAATAATGGGTTCCTAAATGTGAAAATATTTTTTGGATGATTCAATATGGTATGGGAGAAACACCCGATTTAGAGTGTGGAGACCTAATAGACAAATAGTGCCATGATTGCATAAAAAGTGGAAATATGTTAAAATAGTGATTTGAGTGATGGAATTTGATTTGAATCTGCTTAAATGATGTTGGTAAATATGTATCAATGTTTGAAAAATGTTTAGAAAGAAAAATATACTATTTTAGTGGTTGAACTATGTGGAATCATGGTGCAAAATAAGTGTCTTGGTGTGCAAGTTCATCAAATTGGTTAATTTCAGAGCTTTCTAATGTGATTTTGCATTTTTTTTAGTCAATTTATGATGTTCAAAGGTGTTAGAAGGTATAGTAATAGGTTTGAAGCAAGATTGAGAGAATGTTGTCTTTTTGCCTTAATTGAAACAAATCAAAACAAAGGGTAGCTTGGTGAATAGTGAAAGATGTGATTGTCTCTCAGTTTCTAATGGTGATTTTGATTTGGTTCTGTCATTTTGATGCTAGATAAGATAGATTTGAGTCTAATAAAGGTCAGGAATATTGATGTGGTGATTTGGCTTATTGGTAGTCTTGTCGTTCAAAGTGAATTTGGTGGATTTTGGTGAAATGAATAACTAAACTTTTCATGATTTGCTAAATGGATCTTCTTAGTTTGAGTTTGGGCCTAAAGTACCCTTGATGGTTTGTGGTTTTTGGTAGATGCTCTGCATCAATTGGTGTCAGAGCTAGATAATTTTGAGGATTTATTGAATTGGTAGTTTTCTAAAATTGGTTTGTTGAGTTGTTTGTTGGTTGCAAGTACTTGATCCATCTAAGCTACAGAAGGAGAGTTTGGTGGTTTTGATTTTGTGCTTGTGCAGGTTGACAGAGAACCTGGTTGGTGGTTTCCAGAAGACTAGGGAAAGAAAAGAGGAGATTCCTAGGTGAGGAAAATAAGTTTGTTGAGTTGGTGTGGTGAGGCAGTAAGGAAGATGGATACCTGACTAAAGAAGCACTTGAGTTTGCAGCCTAAAGAATACTCCACTGATGGGAGTAGTTGGAAATATGATTGGTCAGAGAAGGTTAAGGATATTTCTTGGAAAAACAATGTGAAAGGATAGTCATGTGTACTTTAGTTGAGGAAAAGAGTTGGTGGAAGGGTAGTCCTATGTCCTTTTGAATAATGATAGTGAACCTGATGAGCAAGGGAAAGGAAAAGACAAATTGAAGGAAAAGATGAAGACAAATATGAAGGAAAGGTTGGAACCAAGATATATGAAGATTCAAGAACCAAGAAAGAGGAAGTAGTCCAAGGAAAATTTGAATTTGATATGCTGATGAAAGAACAAAACAAGGTTGATACAACATGTTTGCAAGGGACTTGGAAAGTTTTGTAGGTTGGTTGTATGGTGTAGGTGCACCTTTTCCATTGATTCATTGAATGCCTTTAGAAGGAAAAATTGTAAAATTTGGGTTTTCAAAAGTAAAATCATGTATAGGAGTCATGTAAAGGTCATTTCTAATGTATTTGAGTCTTTTATAGGTCTATGTGTGGTCAAAATGATGTAAAAAGCAAAACTTGCAAAATATGTAAAAGTTGTCAAACTTGTAAAATGCAAACAAAGGAAAAAATATGAAGATTCAAGTGGGAAAATAGAAGGTTTAGTCAATTGGGGAAGACGAAAATCCTTCAAAACGGTATTGTGCATCATTTTCAAGTGGAGGGGAAGTTTGAATAAGAAGAAAATCATTTAGAAACCATTGTGCATTTTCTACAGTTTAGACTGGAAAAACATGTTTGCAGGTTTTTGTACAGCCAAGTTTAGCTTGATTTTGGATGGGTAGTCATTCATATTGATGCACCTATGATTCTACTTCATTTTTTATTTTTGTTTCATTCTTTCTCATTCAGTTTTGAGTAATATATTGCAAGTTTATTGAATTTGTCACAAACCTAACTTAGTGTAACCAGTGGTATAGAAAATTATGTTTCTCAAAATTTAACTAATGAAATCTCTTTAAAATTGGTAGGAAGGTATTTTGATATGCATTTCAAATTATATCAAGGTTTTAGAGCATAAATACATGGTCTTGGGTAGACTTAATGATGCCATAGGTTTGTAAATTGTGCAAAATCTGAATTTCCTTCATGAAATGGTTGGCTCAAAGTTGGAAACGGTTGAATGTGCAATGAATTAGGTTGATAAATGGTTTACTCTATATGTCCAGACATATTGTCACATGCTAGAAGTGGTGGAAAGGTATGATGAGGTTTGTAAAGGGTATTTTCAATAAACCCTTGGTTGTCTAATTCAAAATTATGCTTGAATGAGGGTTTCTATTTTTGATGGAATAGTTAATGGTTTCTTTGAGACTAATTGCAGATTTAGTGGTTAATTGATTTTATCTAAAAAAAATTTGAGTTAAGAAAGGTTTTTGAGTTGTTTGAAAGGAACTTCCTTTGTAATTTTGACCTAATTTGAGGCACTTTCTAGCGGACAATCAATTGTTTTGGTAAACTTTTCAAAACAACTATATCAAAGCTTTTGATATGTTTAATTTGGAAATAATGAGTTCCTAAATGTGAAAATATATTGAGATGATGCAATAAGGTATGGGAGAAATAGTTGATTGAGAGTGTGGAGACCTAATAGACAAATAGTGCCATGACTGCATAAAAAGTGGAAATATGTTAAAACAATGATTGGAGTGATGTAATTTTATTTGAATCTACTTAAATGGAATTTTTAAATATGTCTCAATGTTTGAACAAAGTTTAGGAAGAATAATATGTTGTTTTGGTGGTTAAGCTATGTGGAATCATGCCACAAAATAGGTATCTTGGTGTGAAAGTTGATCAAATTGGTTAATTTCAAAGTTTTCCAATGTGATTTTGCATTTGTTTCAATCAAGTTATGATGTTCAAAGGTGTTACAAGATCTAGTAACATTTTTAAACTAAGATTGAGAAAATGTTGTCTTTTTTCTTTAATTGAAGCAAGTCAAAACAAAGGGTAGCTTGGTGACTAGTGAAAGATGTGATTGGTTCTCAGTTTCTAACGGTGATTTTGATTTGGTTTAGTCATTTTAATGCTGGTTAAGATAGAATTGAGTCTAATAAAGGTTAGGAATATTGATGTGGTGATTTGGCTTATTGGTCTAGTCTTGTGGTTCAAAGTGAATTTGATGGATTTTGGTGAAATTAATAATTGACTTTTTGGTGATTTGTTAAATGGATCTTCTCGCTTTGAGTTTGGGATTGAAGTACCATTGATGGTTTGTTATTTTTGGTATATTTCCTGCATCAATCAAGGAAACTCAACTCTAGAACCATAAGTCATAAGACTACATCAAAGAGAAATTTGGACCAACAACATTTCTCCTAGACCTCAACCAGAAACACAAAAAACCACATTTCACAACTAGTCAACAAAAATTTCATTGTACAACAAATCAACAACCAAAAATCTAGATATAGCATCTTCTAACAACCATGAACAACATGTCTGAACTAGAAAAGCATAGGAGCAAATCTGGACCAAAATATGGAGAAATCACTAGACACCTATAACATATCTTCATTACAATTTTCTCAATATCCTTGACATATATAGCCAACAACAATTAGTTGATAACTAGTTGACCGGTTGAAATCAACGAAAACACCTTCAATCTTTCCATTCTTGCAACAATCTACCCCTTGGTCATTGGTGGAAACACATGATGTGAAAAACCATCAAAGACATGTACTAGCTCTTAATACACTTTTTTATTTCTCTCCCTTAGTAGATAATATCTTATATACTTCCTTTCCTTTCACATGCTTCTTCTCACATTCTTCCTTTCTTTCTTTTTTCACATGCTTCTTCTCCCATTCTTCCTCTCTTTTTTTTCTTTATTTTTCACTTGCTTCTTCTCCCCCTTTGACATCAATGGCAAAGGAAAAATAGTATTTTACATTGATTTCTCCTTGGACATGACAAATAGAATACACACAATGATAACTTATGATACTACCTACTCCACTTGAGAGGTAGCCACCAAAACATTAGTCCAGAGGAAGGATAGATCGATGGATCTAGCGGACTGGTGCATCTCCATATATATCTAGTTCAGCAAAGGAGGGGAAATAACCCCTAACTTCTCCCATGGATACTCCAAATTATCTTTAAGAAGAGCCTTCATGAAAATATCAACAATCTAATCATTCACCGAAACATACTCATTCTTTACTTCATTCTCATGACCTTCTCTCTCAAGAAATAATACCTAATAGATATATGCTTTGTCATTGAGTGCATCATTGGATTCTTTGAAATGATAATTGCACTTGTATTATAACAAAAAATAGAAATGGGATCATCATATACTAGGGTGATATCTTTCAATGTCTATTTCATCCATAGAACTTGTGTACAACAAGATGCAACAACAATATACTCAACTTCAACAGTCGACAAGTAGACTGAATCTTGATTTTTACTCAACCATGACACCAATCGGCATCCAAGAAAGAATGCACCATCACTTGTACTTTTTTTTCATCTACACATCCAACCCAATCTGCATCTATATAGGAACTAAGTGTAACATTAGTATCGTTAGCCAATTTGCAACTAGTTAGCATAGGATTACTTACTGGGTTGGAACCATCCATCCCAAAACTTCTTCAACATCTCTCTTACATACTTAGATTATGAAATAAAAGTTCCTTTCTTTGTTTGATTAATCTGTAGTCTAAGACTAAATTCATCTCCCCAAACATAGACATTTCAAATTCTTTTGACATCTCTTCTGCATACATCTTACACATATTCTCATTTCCACCAAGGATAGTGTCATCAACATACACTACTACTATAAAATATTTTGTCATTTTCAATCTTAAAGTACAAAATACTATCACTATACCTTTGTTAAAACCTTGTTGAATTGAAAACCTGTCTAGTCTCGCATTTTAAGTTCTAGGAGCTTGCCTCAATCCATATAAAGCTTTCTTCAATTTTCACACCATATCCAGTTGATCTGTCAACTGAAATCCTTTTGGTTATTCCATATAAACTTCTTCTTCTAGCTCACACTTCAAAAATTCTAACTTGGCATCCATCTGATAGACCTTAAATTCTTTATGAGAAGCATATGCCAAGAACATCCTTATAGCTTCCATTCTTGTTACCAGAGAAAAGGTTTCCTGAAAATAGATAACTTCTACTTTTTAGTAACCCTTGTACACAAGCCTCGCTTTGTTTCTAACCACTTCTCCATTCTCATTCCACTTATTTCTAAATACCCACTTTGATCCAATGATGTTTTTATCTGTCAGTCTTGGGACCAACTCCCATGTTTGATTCTTCTCAATTTGTATAAGTTCTTTCATTTGTTCCTTACAATTTTCATCTTTACAAGCTTCACTTGTAGTCTTTGGTTCAATCTTAGAAAGTAAACATAGATTCACTTCAGTGGCAACTCTGCTTCTAGTTAATACACCTTTTTTCTTGTCTCCAATGATCCAGTCTTGTAAATGGTTCTTTTGTACATATCTATGCATCTCAAGGGACATCACCAGAGCATCTTCTTCTGTTTCATTATGTTCATCCTACTTCTCTTTCTCTTATTTTTCATGTTCTTCCATAATCTATTATATTCTTACATAATCAGGCTCATCAAATTCATATCTATTAATGTCAATAGAATTCTTCACTATCTCATCAACCTTGACATTTGAACATTCTACAATATTTCTTAGACTTTTTATTGAAACATTTGCATTTCTTGCTTATAGTAGAGTATCCAAGGAAAATGCCTTCATCACTTCTTGCATCAAACTTACCCAAAGTTTCTTCATCTCTTCTAATATAACATTTGCTTCAGAATACCTTGAAACACTTAACAATAGGAATTCTTCCATGCCATAGCTCATAGGGAGTCTGTGTACTATTTACTCTTGCTTGAACTCAATTGAATACATAAACAACAGTACAAATAGCTTCTTTATAGTAAACTTTCGATAACCCAGCCTTAGTAATCATTGATATAGCAGCTTCTTGAATTGTTCTATTTTTAATTTCAACAACTTTATTCTATTGAGGAGTTATCAGAGCATGTCACTATCTCTTTATTCCATTCATATGTGCAGGATCATGATCGGCCAAAAATTGGCAATATGATGGGTATGTGGCTGATGACTATTTTTTTACCCAAAATTGATGAAACGAAAAGGGTTTTTAAAGGATATTCTCAAATTTCCACTAATATAAATTATGCTTTATTTTGAATTTAATAAGTAATTATTATTCATTTTTTATTCAAATTACGACTAAAGTCCTAATTGATAGGTTGATTCAAAAACATTTAATGCTTTCAAACAGTATCACATTTTTTGAATCCAAAACATGCGTCACATTCTATGCTTCACATGCTATAGTATTAAAAAATAAAAATTTAATTTCATGAAGTTTTGACCAAGTTAAGGTGGTTAGACATACGCGTTTTTATATTTTTAAAAAAGTTGTAATAAAAAAATCATAATTAATTATTTACTTGGAAAAAAATTACAAAAAAATATTCATCACATCAGGGCATGATTCCTCTACTTATATCTAAAATATTACTAAAAAATTATCATTTTATTGTGGTTAGAGTGGTTAGATAGACACCTACTTATTTTTTCCCTGAAATTTAAGTACCACTACATTAAAATTTCAAATTTTCACAAACTAGATTTTTTTTTTTAAAGAAACCTAGTAGTTTAGAAACTAAATTCAATTTTCTATAGATTCTTTTCTTACACATTTTTCAAATAATATAGATAACTTATTCAAATTTTTATGTCAAGTTTCCTAACTCTATTTTTTTTAAATTTTTTGCCACTTAAGGGCCTATTTTTTCCATGATGATCCTACACATACCCAATGCACTTCACAAAACATATTAAACTTGTGGGAGGTGAATTCTCTACCTCTATCAAACCTTAATAATTTTATCTTCAAGTTCATTTCATTTTTAGCCATAGCTTTGAATTTCTTAAATCTATCTAATGTATTTGATTTCTCTCTAAGAAATGTAACCCATGTATAGATAGAATAATCATGAATTAAAAGCATAAAGTACCTTTCACCAAGTAGGATTCTCACTCTTGAAGGACCATAAAGATATGTATGAACCAAATCTAGTAGTACATTATTAGATTGTTCCTTTGATTTGTAATTATTTCTTGCTTGCTTTTCAAATTGACGATTCCTACAAATAGAAATAATAAGATTTGTAATTCTCAATATATCTCTCATGGTATGAACAACACTAATCCTTTCCAAGTTATAAAAATTTATGTGACACATTCGCCTATGCCATAGCCAATTGTCTTTAATTTGAGTCATAAAGCAATTTCCATCAACACCCTTAAGTTGATAGATATTCCATTCAAATTTATTTCTTGTAGCAATCAATGTTATATATCCTTTCCAAATCTCACATCTCTCATCCTTAAACACAAGAGCATATCCTTTTCTACACATTTGACCAACACTTAACAAATTATTCCTTAAACCCGTAACATAGTGGACATCATTGTTGTGTGGTCTCATATCACTCCCCATTTTTCCCTTGGAAAATGTGGACCCCTCCTTTTTTTCCATTTTTTCTCTCTCGCTTTCACTTGATTTTACATTGTTTTGGGGGGTTGGTAAAATTTCAAGTTTCATTTTCAATTTTCTTGGTCTTTTCTTAAGTCCTTGTTCTTTCCTAGATTTAGTTTCCTAGTCTTTTCATAAATTTTTATTAGTTTATCTGAAGCCAAAATCTTAGAGTTGTTGTGGTTGCATCAAAGATCTTGTATCTTTGATTATTCCTAGTCTCACCTAGTAAGTCATCACTCGAAGGTTGTTAGTCTCAAAGTAATGATCATGTTTTCTTGCATTAGTTAGTCTGATGGTTTCTTTTCATTTTCTTTAGTCAAAGGTCAAAAACTAGAGGTTCTATTATGAAATATTTGAATCCCTTTTTATCTCTCTTGAACTCAATTCCCCGTTCCTCTCTCTACTCCCAATTTTTTCTCAAAGCTTAGAGGTAAGTGTCCCAGCTCCTAGTAATCTTTCCATGGTTTGGTACCTGAGGTTCTCAATCTTAGTGATAATCAATGATCATGTATCTTAAAGGCCTTTGCCTCATAAAAATAAAAGTGACACAAGAGTATGACATAAACTTTTCACACCATCTTTTCCTCTAGTAGTGAGCCCATGTAGAAACCTAGGTGTTCATAATTTGAACCCTAATTCACCATTATTGCACCTTTATTCAAGAAATTAATGCATTGTAACAAGTAATTAATGAAGGTGGCGAACTACACACACGTACTTGGCATTACCTTGAGCATATGGTTGCTTTTATAACACTCTACTTCGTGTCATACTACAAACTTGCAAAGGACATTGAATGAACGAGACTCATACTGTGGCACACAAGGAAAGGTAAATTTTGAGATAAAAAGGGATTCAAACTTAAGAGTCTATTTTTTCCATGATATTGTACATACCCTAAGATTTCCTATTGTAATAGGGAAGTATAAATGAAGTGCAATTAGTGCAGCTAGTTTGTGTGAAGAGAAGTTGAAAATGTATAATCTGGAATACTTTCAACTCCAAAGAAATTATTATGACCCAAAAGGGGATACTGCCAAGAATATAGTTGGTTATCGTGCTCATGTTCACCATCTAGAAGACTAAGGCTAAATTGTGATGATGATAACAAAGTAAGAAAAAGAAAATATGAAAGATTATCATTATAATTTATGTGAATTCTCAAGATTCATGATGTTCTAGATCAGTGGGAGGAAGATGATGGTGAAGTGTTGAACAAGTCTTACAATGAAAACAAAGTCTATGATGAACCTATTCTAGATCTAGATTATGAAAGTAAGGAAATAACATTAGTTGAGGAATTCTTTGCACTAGTTCTACTACAGACTCAAAATTTGATAGATGATTTTTGTAAAGCTTTAAGAGAGAAATGAATAAAACCCACGTATTCACAAGCTACAAGAAAGAAACAAAGAGAAGAAAATGAGCCTGAGTATGTGGAACCTTCTAAGAAAAAGAGAAAATATGGTAAAGAAGCTACTGGTATACATATTGAATAAAAAACCCCTAAGGCTCCAAGCCAAGGAGTTTCATTAAAACTAGCTGATAAGCATAAAGATGTTGAATTGGGAAAATTTCAATCAAAAGTAAAACCAAAAGTGGCATCTTCTTCCACAAAAAAACCAAAGACTAGGCCTGCTACTGATGAAGAGGGGGGGGGGTGATAGAACATACTAGTACACAAAACATGTCTGCATCTCAGAGAGTTGTTACATTATTTACTTCTCCCCCTTTAGTTAATATGACTACTATAAAATAGGCACTAGGAAAAACTCATGTGGTTTTGGATGAATTTTTTGAGACAAATGAGGATAATATTAAAGAAAAAATAGATAAGTGGGGCATCATGTGGGAACAAGTAAAAGAAAATAAGTCTAAATATAAACCCATGGTATAGCCAGTGGTGGAAGAAATTCTAGATATAGGGTCAATTCCTGTAAATGTTAAAGAAGAAGAATAATTAAAAGGAACACTCGCTTTAGAAGCTAGGAATCTTGAATATCTTGAAATGGAAACAACAGAAACTACAGGATAGATTCCTACTAATGATATTGTTATTGAAGATACTTTTTATTCCAAGCCTTCACTAGGGAATGGTGAAAACGATAACGAGGAAATGCAAGTCTCTGAAAAATCAAAGGAGGACCAAGTTGAAATTGAAAATGAAGAACCTTCAAAAATTTTAGGTCACAGGGTAAGAGATGAAGAAAGTGATGTCCTAGGAACTGATGTTGAACACTTGTTTCGATGAGAAAATACAAGCCTTGAAACTTGAAGCACCACAAATCTGCAAAATAGCTCAAACTTTAAAATAACATTAGCGTGTTAGTTCAAACTATGCAAATACCATAGTGCTCCTATGAGATAATAAATCATGCTTTAAAATGCAAACAAATTAAAAGAAAAACTAAGGCATATAAAACATGAAATGAATCCTATCCCATAGTGGATTGGTGCTATTGTGGAAAATAGCCCTTTCCCATCCTTTGCTAAGCTCAATGATGAAATTGATATGAAGATACTATGAAGATGGGAAAATTAGCTCTTAATTGAAGAGAGTAACCTTGCATGAGACTGTGGGGGTTGTGGAGGATTAAACCAATGGATTTGATCCTTATTTATAGAATAAAATCATATAAGAATGCCAAACATGGAGGATGTGGGACTAAAAACAAGTTAATGAAAAGAGGCCACTTGTCAACTTGTGATAGGATGAGGAATGAGCACATTTTGGTCAATGTGCCAAAGAGAGGGAGATTTCAAATTTGAATTTGAGAGTAAATGCTGAGTTGGACCTTTGTAAAGGTACATGTAAGAGCCATGTAAGAGCTCATAAATTCTTTGTTGGATGTACATGTCCACTTGTTTTTGAATTCAAAGTTGAGGGAATATTCCTCAAAGATGCCATGTTGATGGAAAATGCTGATTTTAATAAATCAATAAATTGTTTTATTGGTGCAAGTGAGAAAAGCTAGAGGATGTGATGGGTGGTTAGGTTAGGTTAATCAGGATTAGATTAACTTAATGATGATTAGATGATTTGACCCCTTCAACTTGAATATTTTGATTTATTTAAATCAAAAAGGGATGAAAGGTGATCTTAGGCTTAATTAAATAAAGGATCGATTTATTTAATCAAGGAGGGTCATGTTAGGATCAAGTTGATTTATTTAATTTAAGCTGGTGACTTTAGGAGATTGATAAATAAACTTGATTAATCGAAGAGCGAATATGATTATGATGTCAATTTCATGTGTCTACATTTTGCCCCTCTTTGAAGCAATGTACTTGTTGCGTTGGTTCAAAGAATAAACTTGGCATGATCAAAATTAAAAAAAAATCTAATTTTTTGGATGCCTCAGTGGAAAGAAGTACACTAGTACATAGCCCCCTTGAGAGATCGAGTAAAAAGATTCAATTTGAGGATCGATCTCATGATAAAGAGGTTCAAGATGGATGGTTATGGATGATGATACAAATGAGATTTTTTTTAAGATGATTAGAATAACAAATCTATATTATCTTAAACAATTTAAATAATGATATGATGTGAGATGAATGAGATTGGTGATGTGATATGTTGTGATTATGAAAATGTATGATGTATGATTTTATGAGATGCTTAGACTAACATATCTATAGTATGATGATAATTATGCAATGCATGTGAAATGATCAGTGTTTCCTATTATGTATGATATGAATGATATGTGGCATGCTGACGATGTGTGGATGCAGGATGGATGCATGATGGATGCATGTTAGCATGGAGAAAGAAGAAATGAGATGATGACAAGAGGATCCAACAAGTCCATGATCTGACGAGACTTTATTAGAGATGATGATGATGATTTTCTTATCAAGGACTGAGACTTTAAAAGGGCTACTTACCTTATATTTGATTACACATGTAGATACGATGCATCAAGGTATAAAGAACCAGGATGGTGTTGTACCTAGTGAGATGGAATTTGACTCGAAAAATAGATAGGAGTATTCTTGTTCACACTTGACATACAAAAACCTTGCTAGGAAGTGCTTAACAAAGCAAGTATTCACCAACTTATTTTACAAGAATGTCCAACAAGCATAGTAGATAAAAGATAATGATAGTTGCCCCATTCATATCTCTCTAAATCCTTCATTCAGATATCATCAAGAGGTCCTTGGAATGAGAACAATAAGATAAATCAAAAGAAAAGATCAAGTAAACAAACAAGCCAATGTTCTTCATACCTCTGGCCAAAGGGATTTGTTTTGATAAGATAAGAATCCAAGGTGATATCCAAAATGATGCCCATTGTCAGAATGATATATCCTAGGACATGCATTGTATAGGATGATGATGGCTTGATAAGTTGATTGATAGGCTAATGATATAAGGTTGATTGACATGTTTGCGATTGATCAAGAGTTTTATTTTGTGTTTAATGATTTGTTATTTCGATTTTGATTTTACGATTGAAGCTTTGCTTTTGCTAATTGCTATGATTGTTTCTGTTTGTTTTTCCAAAGGATGAAGGTGATGATCAGTTTTTTTTATGGATGATTGATTATTTCAAGTGAAAGTGAGATGAGACGGATGGATTTTTTCAAATGTTTGGATGTTTTTGATGTTTTGAAATGTTTTGAGGCTGTTTTTTGGTGTTTTTGAAATTTTCAAATATTTTGATTTTGATTTTTTGAATGCTTTTGTATTTTGGTGTTTTTTGAATGTTTTTGGATTTTGATGTCTTGGGGGCTGATCAAATATTAGCCTTGCCTACGTTTGAGCTCAGAGACGACATAGTTTAGATTCCATGTTTTTGATATTTTATGTTTTATGGATGTTTTTTGGATTTTTTGATGTTTTGGATGTTTTTGGATTTTTTGATGTTTTGGATGTTTTTGGATCTTTCGCATGATTTTGACGATTTGGATATGGAAATGTGTGATGATATCAATTCTCTATTTGGGATTTTGATGAAGACCAAGCTAAGGTTGATTGATCGAATTGATGGATTGATGATGATGATAACATTGTTGAGGATACACAATAATGCAAGGATTTGATTGATCAGGATTGATGATGATAAAATTATTGAGGATGCTCAACAATGCAAGGATTGATTGATCAGGATTGATGATGATAACATTGTTGAGGATGCACAACAATGAAAGTATTGATTGATCAGGATTGATGATGATAACATTGTTGAGGATGCACAACAATGAAAGGATTGATTGATCAAGATTGATGATGATAACATTGTTGAGGATGCACAACAATGCAAGGATAGTGTTAAGCAACACAAGGATATCCTGAGATAATGATTTTTTGATTGGATTTGATTGATCATGATTGATGAAGCTTGATAAGGAACATCTTCCTGTCAAAATGTGCCATGGGCTAGTGATTGAGATTTTAGATTACAGATGCTTGACCAATTTAATTTCACGTTTGTCAATGTACATATCACCACATAAGTTGGAGGCTATAGATCAAGATTTATTCCCGAAGCAAGATGTAAATGTTTTCCCCCAATGTCTAGCAATGTACGAAATGTTATGGATGGACGCTTGGATAGGTGTATGGATGGATGGATATGGATTATCTTGTGATAAGATAAGGTGTTTGGATAAAGAATGCTCATTTGGATAATGCTTCATAGCTCAGATAATGCTGCATAGGATAAGATCAATGAAAATGGCCCATGTCAAGATGTTTACCATAAGCAAGTGTAAAATGTGCCCCAAAATTGCATCAAGATCAAGATAACTCAGATGATGGATGTAGATATATGCACATGGATGAAAATGGATTGGATAAATGGTTTTATGGATGAATGGATTTATTATGGATAAGATGGATGGAATGCTCGATTTATTATGGATGGGAGGAGATGCTTAACCTGAACTAGCGTACGTAGATGCTCAATTCTACACA
Source organism: Sequoia sempervirens (assembly GCA_007258455.2). Lineage (NCBI taxonomy): Eukaryota > Viridiplantae > Streptophyta > Pinopsida > Cupressales > Cupressaceae > Sequoia > Sequoia sempervirens. The sequence goes on along the minus strand of VDFB02058242.1, from coordinate 298,776,705 downwards.
TGATGTTTGTTTTCCAGGTTTTCATCATGGTACCTACCCAAAGTGCCCCCCATGTGGTTTTTACTAGAGCATGATTTTTCTCTTTACTATTTTCAATCCCTTTTTTTTTGGATTTTCATATTTTTTATTTTTTATTTTTATTTTTCTGAAAGATTTTAAGCTCATGCTGAATCACAAGGTGTTGTTGATGTAGATTCCCCTGTCATAATGTGCCATCGATATCCTACCTAAAGAATTTTCTTTGCTAAGATATGTGCACTTGAATGCAAATTTTGGGATTCTTGATCTGCTTTATTGATATTGGGGTTAACTTTGTCTCTGTGCGCACATTGCGATAGAGTGCCTTCTAAATACTTATGATGAAGGGTCGCTACCAATACATGGTCAATTTGAGAGTTGGATATCATGCATGGAGGTGTGGACGAAGTGTGTTTATGGATAAGAGATGGATTGGTTGATAGTTTTGAACCTTTGACTCTCCAAACTTAGGAGGATGAACAATGATGGGTGGATATGAAAATGTGCATGGAATTAGGACCAAATACTTGATACACTTTGTATGTTGCTTGAAAAGCCTACTTTTGATTTTGTGGAAATCATTGATGTATACTTTTCCCTTTTTTATTTTTCCAAATAGTTTCTTTGGCTGATGGACTTTGATAGGGATGATCTTTCTTTGTATTTTTTGGTATCCATTTGTATTTGACTCGTCCATTATGCTTCTTAGCTTCTTTTGCTTTGATAATGTTCTTCGTACTTTGATTCAAATATTTCCTTTGATGTTGGTCCTAGTTCATGGATGGGGTGATGGGTGGATGAAGATTCATGACGTGGCTGGTTGTAGTATTGACATCGGTTTCATCATAAGTATTCTTCATGCTTCCTATGTTGACGTTTTCTTGAGATGAAGTTACCTCTAGTATTGTGGAAGTAGTACCTTCATTCTTCGATTCTCCTTGTTTCGAGAGTTCTTGTTTAGAGTGCATTCTCTGATAAATGACCACCGTAGGTGGCGTTGTTTCAATTTGCTAATCAGCTAACTCTAAATTATACTCTTCTGCTTGACTTGTTTCCTTGAGTGGATAATGTTGGATATCTTTATTCATGATGTCCTTAGTTTTAGTTTGGGACATATCTAATCTTGATGTTGAAAACTCAGTTTGATTGTACAAATCAATATCTTGCTCTTTTTGTGTAACAATGTTAGGAATAAAGGGATCTTGTTTTGAATGAAGATCATCTATGTGTCCATCCATAGAAAGTATCTCATGGGTAGATGGAGGAGTATGTGCATCTTGTATAGATAGGAGAGTGTCCATTAGATCATTTTAGTTTCTTGGGGATACAAATTCTTGATTTTGAATAATTTTGGAGTTGCTTTCAACATGCTTTGGATCAAGTTCTTGACATGGGTTAGTTTCAAATGATGGATTACTTACAAAGGGTTCCTGGATGTCGTCATTAGGCATGGGGAATGGCTCAATATCCTCTTGATTTTTGAGTGGACTTGGATCAAGTGTCAAGTTGAGGATTCCTTTAGTATTTGTAACCATGAGGTCAAAGGATGTCAATATGTCTTGGAAAGGACCATTGCTAGACTTTGGTGAAGGATTTTGATCATGCTTTTGGAATAAATTCTTTAGATATGTCCTCTAACTCATAAGGAAATGTAGAGACATTTTCAATATGATCATTGGTCGATGGATTGTGCAATATGTCGATAGGATCAAATAATCCTAACACTCCTTGAAATAGATCACTAAAAAGTGGTTCTTGGTGTATGGTGACTTGATCATTGGATGGGGTGGAAAAATCTTCAAGGTGCTCGTCGATGGAGAGATCTTGATCATTGTTTTCAACAATTGTGGGTGAGGGATTTTTTATGTCCCCAACCATAGGGTCAAATGATGTTGACATTTCTTGAGTTGGATCATTGTCAAGTATTATTGGTGGATTTTGATTATGATTGAAAAGTGACGCTTGACATATGCTAATTTAATCATTGGATGAAGTAGATATAGCTTCAAGGTGCTCAGTGATGGATTGCTCTTGATCCTTGTTCTCAAGAGTTGTCATTTTTTGTGTTTGTGCTTGTGTTTGTTGGGAAACTTGAGAGGCTTGGGCAGCTTGAGAGGCTTGGGAAGCTTGAGAGGCTTGTTGCACTTTTTGAGCTTGTGCTGCTTGTTGCATGGCTAGATATTGTTGGATGGCCTTTTGGTAGGCCTGGTGAGCTTTTAGCACAATGTTATAATGTCTTTCTGTGTTTTGTTTTGGTGTTAGTGGTGGTGGATTTGGAATTGTGTTGGATGTAGTGACAATTGGTTGACATATGCTTGGAGCGATCATGGTAGTGAGGGGTTGAGATGTGATGGGTGTGATAGGGGTGGTTGGAGTGATCGAGGTGATAGGAATGGTCAGAATGACCAAGGTGATAGGTCTTTGGGAGACCGTATTTTGATTTTTTGGGATTGATGTTGTCATTTTATTAGGGATCATCTGTTGGTGCGATGTCGATGGTATATTCAAAGGATTTGATTTGATGGATTGATTGGTGTTAGGTGGATTGATTTGGATGGAGTGATTGGTGCTAGGTAAAGGGGGAAGCCCTAAACCAAGGAATGATGTTGATATGGGTAATGGTGGTGGAGATGTCTCTTGGCGCAATGACTCAACTATTTTGGTAAGTATAGCAATTTGATCTCGCCAAATTTGATCTTGATTTCGATCTTGAATCCCTTGATATAGTTGATTTGGTTTTTGTTCACGCAGATTTGGTATGCATACTTGTGATTTTTAAATGGGATCATGGACAAATTGATTTTGTACATTGTTTTGATATGGCATGATAGGTTAAAATTGAACATTGTTGATGTTGGGAATCACATTGCCTTGTTTTAGGTAGCTTTGATTTTGCATGGTGTTACCTTGACTTGGATTCGTTAACATCTTGTTTGGATTTTGAAAAATATTTGTATGATTTGCAAACATATTTATCCCAAAGTTTTCTAGATTCATGTTTGGAAAACTTGTACTTGGTACATTCTCATTTGGCATGTAGGGATTTAATGGGATGACATTGTTCATTTGAAGGCTCATGCATTGATTGTTTGGTTGGTGGATTTGTAGGTTTGGACTTGGATTTAAATCTACCATTGGGAAAGGTGTCTAAATTTTTTATTTAGGCATACTGACATATGTTGTACTATTGACATTTATTGAAGGTTATGATCCCATGTATGGTTTGTATAGATGTGAGTGTTGATAATCAATCAGTGTTGTAAGGCTTTGATAGCTTAATTGACTTGGATTACTCATGATGTATGGATCAAGTTTATATTTCATGTTCTTCTTGTGTTTTGACCTTGTTGCAAAAGTGACCTCTAATATTCTTAGGACTAATGACAAGATGAAGGATGAAAGGTGTAAATGATATGAGTGTTGAATGTTTAGGGACTTTGGATCAATGTTAGACTTAGGGTTGATTTTGATTGGTTTGATTTGGATTTGGATAATGGACTTGTAGACCCTAAGATGTTGAATGTGATCTTAGGATGAATTTTTTCAAAGGATTCCTAATTTAATTACATGTATGAGAAAGGATGCATTCCCCTACACCTAACTAAACAACAAGATTTTGATTTTGATGATTTACCCAAGTCTAGAATGATGTTTTCAAAGCTCTAAAGTTGTTTGGTAGGATGGATTTTGATAGATGTTTGGAATTTGGATGAAGTGTTTGATTTGATCCTAAATTTACCTAGGAAGGACTTGTTTCTAAGACCAAGATGGTGAAGAACATGCCTTTCCCTAAGAGTATTTCAAAACCAAAAGACCAATGTTTGCATGAAAACCATATGACCAAAAGATACCAAGCACATATGTGGGGTCCAATTGATTCAATCTTTTCTTAATGGATTCTTTTTATCACAAACACTTCTTGATTAGGTTTTCAACTGAATGTCCAATGTCCTAATTCTCTTTCATCCCACAAAATGCATTATGCAGAAATTGAGGAAATCAAGGAAAAGGTTTCCTAATGTTGACCTTAGTAGGAGAAAATTGAGATGAAATCCAAATGCTTAGAAGCCTCTAAGGATACAAATCCCAAGGGCAAGCAATAACATGTGAATTTTTTTCAAGGGTATTTGCTTCTCCTAAAGAGTTTCAGATTTAATGCTCATGTTGAATGTTGGTTTTCCAATGTTTTCGATCAAAGCACTATGTTTTCAAACTGACTCACAAGCAATATAACATCTTAGCTCAATTGGTGTGTTTTTCTTGGTGGGCTTGCCTCATGCCCTTCGTAGTAGGAGATGATTTTACATGCAACCAAGGAAAAAAAATATAAAGGTATGTTAAGAATGAAGTCTTAACCTCTATATTTCAACCAAGATCGGACATGGCAAGTAACTTCTTGGAATCTAAGTTCCATTGCACCACTTCGATAAACTCAGTGAATGGATGAATTGGTCACTACAAAAAAAGGTTTTAGTTTGGACTTTTTGTTCGTGGAGATTGACCCATATGGCAAGAGTCCCCTTTCGGATCCATCTCATTGGAATCAACTGCGTGATATTGGCATTTACTCCAATACTCACATTTATATCCTGATTGGAAATACTCTTGGCTTTAGAGTGTTACCAGTTGAGTCATTCCCCTGGGTGAGTAATTTTTCCCCAAGGCAGGCCCTCTAGGATAAACAAAAGTGAGTAAAGACAAAATTTGGAACTCGATCAATCTTTGATGGCAACAAAGAGAGAGAATATATGTGATAATGCCCCCACTCACACTCGCACCAGATCTTGTTCAATTTTAAGCCCAAATTGAAGTGTGGAGGCAATCTTTTATGCAACTTAATGTCATCAAAAAGACTTTTGGTTCTCAAGATTGTTGTGAAGTGTGAGAGAAGTGCATACGCCCTTTTAGACGAGATTATTTTGCAAAAAATATTACAAAGCATAAAAGACACACATTCAGTTTATCCTTCAAAGAAATGATTTGATTTGTTTTAAGCACCAAAGGAAAGATGAAGATTTGATTGTTCAAATTTAGCCCCAAAAAGAAATTTCTAGTATGCTTCTAAAGTTCAATTTTGGCACAACTTCGAAAAAAATCAATGATCTAGTTGGCCTAAAACAGAAAACAAAGGCAAAAAAAGTAGCTCTAGGTTCTAATGAGCATTAAAAAATGATTTTCTATCAAGTTTCAGTTCAATTATCCAACTCCAATCTTGCTTTTGTGTTTGCTTGATCCTAAATCTTGATTCCAATGTCGACCTTTAACTTTTTTCCTGTAAACATTACAAAATAAAATCTTAAAAACATAAATAAATTTATTTTTAATAAATCATTTGAGATATTTAACAAAAAAAAACACAATTTCCCAAATAAAGGATAAAATTTGGGTTCTATGATTTTAGCTCACTCAAGTAACAAAGAAATGAAAAAATCAACATTTAATACTTGAGAGAGCCAAGATAAATCTGCACATGATATTGAGTTGTTAAAGAAATCTTTAATCACTTCAAAAACAATTATTGATGTCAAAAAAGATTATATGTGAACCACAAAGAAACGTCATAGAATCTATCCACATTCAACCTCAATTTATGGCATAAATTACTCAACTAAATCATAGAAGGATGCACACTTTGTATTTGGTCTCCAATATTATTTAACCCACGTAAAAAAAGTGTTATCATCTATAGGCTAGTATTCAATCAAAGAAAAGTAACTCGTACCTTTAACATGCTAATAAGGAACCTGACACGAAGGAAAGATATACACTTTACATAAGTATTTAAGCAATTTGCACTATAAAAGAAGACTACAATAAAATTAATGCATGAATACTCTTATAAAATTTTATTCAAATGCAAATGCTTAAAAGACTCTGATACTTTCAAAATATTCCTTCACTCCTTATTTCTTGAACTAAGTGTTAAAACCATACTCTATTGATAAAACACAAGAACTGTGCATTATGAAGGAACCGCCACTAGAAAAGACAACACTAGCTCTCAATTTTAGCATCACACAACTTATGTAATTTGACTATAGTGCACACATTTATCAAGAGGAAGATTCAAGCATTGGATTGGGTGATAACAGATAATACGCGACCATGACAAACACACTTCAAGATTTTGGAGAGTTGTACTGTATATTTGGTAGTAAATATAATAGGCTGGAGCGTACCTATTAGCTTCCCATGGTTAGAATGTGGAGAAGAGAACAACTTCTTCAACTAGCCTAACTGACTGTGGCAATAAGTCTCTAGCAGGAAGAGGCCTTGAAATGACTAACATTTATTTTCCATTTAAAAGTTGTGTAATGCTTCCACAAAACCTGACATGATGTGATTGTTAGGCAGCTATGACCATGCATTTCTATGTGTATTGCATTCAATGGTAGACATGATCATAATTCTGAAATTTAATTGCATAGACCTAAACCTGTCAGATGTACCAATGAGCAGCTTTGAGAAGCATGCGAGCCAGAAGGTGCACCTATAGAACTGCTAAACATATTCATTCAAATCTTGTTGACCTTTCACAATTTGGTGAGCAACATTCAATTAATGAGAAAAGGTTGGAAAAATGGCATCTTATACCATATTTTTATTCACCTCTTTCATTAAATTAAAGATTGTTAATCATCACACCTTTCTCTACGTAAATAATCGCGCCCAAAGATAACCAAAAATCATTAAGAAAAAACCTAAGCAATGGCACAGACCATTTGTTAGAATTGTAGATTAAAAGATCTTAAAGCAAATCCAATTGATAAGTGAAAAGGATGCACCTACATTCTCCTGACATTATTTCAAACATCATTGACTTACCATGCTTCCAAATTATTCCTTGTTGCTACTACTGTTCACTCTCTATCACATAATGATGATTTTTTTTTCTTCTTTCATTGTCATATAAAGCTCGAGCCTTCTCTATGTAGGCATCTATTATTGCCAGCATTTAACAAAAAGAAACATTACAAAATGATTACGAATGATAGATAATGGATTGGAAAATGCATGTTGCTTCCTCTGGAATGGCGCACAGGGAACTTTTGAAATCTTCCAGTTAGGTGAATGGCTCTTCGATCCTAGGAGAGGCGATATGAAGTTTTTTGCTACAAAAAGGTATAATGGCTGCCCACCACACACAAGTAGTTTGTTGTCCAATCTATAGATAAGAACTTGGACACCATTAATAGCAAAACCATATGCAATAAAAAGGATGGAATAAGATGAAGGATGCACATGCTATTTATTCTTTTGTTATTTTTCACTGTAAAATAGAAAAATCAGAATACCAAATAGCGTATGAGATTCCTTGAAACATACAAAAGAGTGATAGTTTTGAATAGATATTAGCATAAATCCATACAAATAATTGGACAAAACACTCATTAAATGTGCCCACAGACTTTGAACTAGATGCTATCATTTGTGAAATGATTTTTTTGCATAGAAAAAATGAATAGCTTAGCCCTCCCTCTAGCACCATGATGAAGCACCACAAATCTGCAAAACAGCTCAAACTTTAAAACAACATTAGCGTGTTAGTTCAAACTATGCAAATACCATAGTGCTCCTATGAGATAATAAATCATGCTTTAAAATGCAAAAAAATTACAAGACAAACTAAGGCATATAAAACATGAAATGAATCCTATCCCATAGTGGATTGGTGCTATTGTGGAAAATAGCCCTTTCCCAATCCTTTGATAAGCTCAATGATGAAATTGATATGGAGATACTATGAAGATGGAAAAAATTAGCTCTCAATTGAAGAGAGTAACCTTGCATGAGACTGTGGGGGTTGTGGAGGATTAAACCAATGGAGTTGATCCTTATTTATAGAATAAAATCATAGAAGAATGTGAAACATGGAGGATGTGGGACTAAAAACAAGCCAATGAAAAGAGGCCACTTGTCAACTTGTGATAGGATGAGGAATGAGCACATTTTGGTCAATGTGCCAAAGAGAGGGAGATTTCAAATTTGAATTTGAGAGTAAATGTTGAGTTTGACCTTTGCAAAGGGACATGTAAGAGCCATGTAAGAGCTCATAAATGCTTTGTTGGATGTACATGTCCACTTGTTTTTGAATTCAAAGTTGAGGGAATATTCCTCAAAGATGCCATGTTGATGGAAAATGCTAATTTTAATAAATCAATAAATTGATTTATTGGTGCAAGTGGGAAAAGCTAGATGATGTGATGGGTGGTTAGGTTAGGTTAATTAGGATTAGATTAACTTAATGATGATTAGATGCTTTGACCCCTTCGACTTTAATATTTTGATTTATTTAAATAAAAAAGGGATGAAAGGTGATCTTAGACTTAATTAAATAAAGGATTGATTTATTTAATCAAGGAGGGTCATGTTAGGATCAAGTTGATTTATGTAATTTAAGTTGTTGACTTTAGGAGATTGATAAATAAACTTGATTAAATGACGAGCGAATATGTTTATGATGTCAATTTCATGTGTCTAAAAAACTAAACAGATAGTGTTGAATCTTGGTAATCCAAAATTTATGCCATAAAATACTAAAGATGTTCCTATTTTAGGGGACGTAATAGATAAAGTTGAAGATGTGATAGAATAAGTTCCTGAGCATACTGAAAAATAGAAACAAAGAACTGTTATAGAGGTAGAACATAATGAAGGTGCACCTAATTGGTTAATTAGAGAATAATTAAATTCCCCATTGGAAGTGGAATTGGTACCTCTAGATCTTAAAAGTTTTATGCATGAAGTGGATACTCCTAAGCCCAGGTGAAGAGCTAAAATGAAACATGTCATGCACAAAAATGCAGATGGAGTTAGAATAATCCATATAGCTACCCCAATAGTTGTTAAAAATAGACATGAGATAACACCTAAGGAGTATAAGATAACAAGTATCAGTGTTGGACACTCATCCTGGATGCAAGAATTAGAAGAAATGAAGATAAATTTAGAAACAACTATAATTTCAAGGGTACAAAAAAGTAAATAGAAGGAGAGATTTTAAAGAACAGGTTGCTAGCCTAGAGAAATTTGTAAAATCATTAACCCAATCTAGTCAAATAAAAACTGACTTGCCTCAGAATCTAGTACTTATGTCATAGGAATAGGTGGATGTCATTGTAACAATTCACCATAGGATGAATGTATTCAAAATTTGGATTGAGTATTATGTAAGACAAGGAGAAAAAATCATTATGGATGTAATTAGGAAGTATAAAGAAGCACACTGTTGGTTGAAAAAATATAGAAGATTAGAAAGAGAATGTAGATTTCACCAGTAATAGGTTCATGCTAAGAGGAAAAATGTAGAAACTCTCGTTCAAATAAATTTCCAAGAATTGATAAGAAAAATGATAATTTTAGAACAAGAAGTTCCATTATGTAGAAAATGGAATAAATAGTTAAGTTGGGAAGGTGATACTTTAGTACAATATATAGAAGGATTTGAAAAGGTCATCGAGAAATGCAATAAATTGATTAATAAAGATCAAGATTTCATTCAAGTGTTAGCATGGCAAGGTTGTGATCCTTGGACACTGGGATAGGAGGGTAAAGAAGGAACAGGTTTCAAGGAATGGATTGAGAGAATAAGTAAAAGCCATGTTCATTTGTAAACCTAGGAAGTCATTAAGGAGATCCTACATTGTAAAAAAACTATAGTCAAATATGAAACAGATAAAATACAAAGGAATTTTAGCATACTCTATATATCAGAAGATTATACTAGACTCAAGTTTTGTTGGAAAGCAATCCAAGGAATTTCAAAAGAGTACATGTGTCGAATATTAAATACTTTTCAAGAGTATTAGTGAAATAAAAATGAAGAAAAGTTCTTGGAACCAAAGCTCTAATTGATATAAGGAAGTAACAGATACCAGATACCAGAAGTGTCATAAGGACATATTGTTGAAATTGAATTTGCAGGTTGGTCTCGGTCTCAGTAGAAGTTTCTTGTTCGGTATTCTAAAGAATGCTAATAGCCTTGTTTTATGCGGAGTGTTGCATACTAGAGTTTGAAGTTGAAGGTTGTTGTTGCTAAAGAAGTCAAAGCTTTGACTTTGTCGAGAAGATTCTGATGACAACTGGCATATCCCACGTGCTACATTTTGTTTTGTTGTTTCTTATTCTCTTGATAGACTTTAAGTTTGAACTCTTGAGGCCTTGTTCCTATAAAAGGTCATGTATTGCTTTCCTTTTATTTTAAGTTCAAAATTTGAGGATTTCAGAAGAGCGAAAAATTCTCTAAGTTTTGCCATATTTTCCTTGTTTTTGAATCATTCTGGTCTAAAATATTAAATGCACATAAAAATTAATCAATATCAAAGAAAATTTGATAGCTAGCTATCTCATGTATTTTTGTAGTTGGGTTGTTAGTTCAACCAAACAAGACTATGTGATGCGTCGTTTAAGGGTGCATATAGAACCTACTCGATGTCCAAACTAAACCCCCTTATTTAAAATCTTGCACCATTTTGTGCCTAGCTGTGAAGCAATTTGGTGAAGTATAAAGTGGTTTTCTTTGATTTGATTAAATATTGGGGCATGCATGGAGAATAACTGGGAGAAATTTATTTTTTTAGTATCTTGATGCTTTATTTTAGATTAGATGTTTAAATTTCTAAAAATGTTCCAAAAAAGAGATGAATGAATGGAAATTTATTGAAAATATTTCATTTCTATGAAATTGTTGAATGCTCAAAGCTAAGTCTACTTAAGTGATAGAAAAATTGTTTGATTTTCATTAAATATTATTCCAAATCTATTAATTTCATGATATTATTTTATGATCAAACTAAAAATATTTTATCTGACTCTCATGATTCTTAATGAATTAGAGATAACCATAGGCCCCTTGAGATTAATAGCATTACCACATCATACCCTGAAGAAAACTTACTATGGTAAAGACCTAACCACTAGAGCCTTGGGATTAAGCTAAGTCAACCTTTCCCTATTACATAGACACATTAGGTTTCCCTAGTTCAGTCTTTCAAGTAAAGATATGTTCTTCACAATTTACCTATGAGGATTTTATTTGCATTGTTGCTATGAGTGACATCGTCGTCAATAAGAATTGACACTAGAAGGAGGGCCTCTTCATTATTCTTTTGGTTTCATTAAGACCTTTGAAGCTGGATTTTTATATAGTCACTATTCTCGATCAGGTGATCCTTGTGTGACTTTAGTCGAGCTTAGTAGTCGAACGTCATCTAGACCTCAAAATTCTAGAAGTGTAAGTGCAAACTCCCAAAATCCAACTATTGTTATACCACCACCACCTGCCATAGAAATGACTTTCTTTAATGTAGAGTCACCGATTCAATTTGTTGCGTATAATGATTTACCAAAAAATCTTGACAAGTTGTGTCCTAAGTATTATCTTTATAAAGATATGGAAGAACATATCAGTATCTTTAAGAATACATGTTTTAAAGCAATGATTCAACATGAAGATGTACTGTGTAGGTTGTTCTCATATACCTTAAGTGATTAATTTTACCCTGGTGGTATATCAAGCTAGCTTGTAACTCAGTTAGATCATGGCAATATATTGAAAGTCAATTTTTGGCTAGATTTAGAACACCGATTAATCATGCCTTGTTATATCATCAATTTGCTCAAATGAAGAGGTTTTATGGAGAACCTATAACTACTTTTAATGATAGGTTCCAAAATTCTTATTCCAGGTTACAAATTGTACCGTAGAAAAATGGATCTTTGACATTTTCATGGTCATTTAGGGCCTTTTCCTGTGATGCTTGACTTATTTTGCTCAGATTTAAAGTTATAATGCAACTTATGCATTCACATTAGGTCATGAATATTCAAATTATTAAGACTTTATGATGTCTTCTGAAGGTGTTGTGGAGTGTTGTAACACATTTTTACACTTTTCTAGACTCTTCTTATTATAATTCATCTAAATATTCCCTTTTTATCCCTTATCAAGTCCTATTTCAAAGTGTTGTAAATTCTTATAAAAAAATTTCATGCTCTTTTCTAGGCTTGTCACCACTAATTAAACCTTTCTTATGCTTTAGGGTATGTGTAGGATCATCATGGAAAAAATAGGCCCTTAAGTGGCAAAAAATTAAGAAAAATTAGAGTTAGGAAACTTGACGTAAAAATTTGAATAAGTTATCTGTATTATTTCAAAAATATGTAAGAATAGAATCTATAGAAAATTGAATATAGTTTCTAAACTACTAGGTTTATTTCAAAAGAAAAAATCTATTTGGTGAAAATTTGAAATTTCAATGCAGTACCACTTAAATTTCAAAGAAAAAATAAGTAGGTGTTTGTTTGACCACCCTAATCACAATAAAATGATAATACTTTTTTATAAAAGTTTAGATATAAGTAGAGGACTCATGTATCGATGTGATGAATATTTTTTTGTAATTTTTTCCAAGTAAATAATTAATTATGATTTTTTTTATTAAAAATCTCAAAAAATATAAAAACTTGTATGTCTGACCACCTTAACTTGGTCAAAACTTCATGAAATTCAATATATATTTTTTTAATACTATAGTATGCAAAACATAGAATATGACACATGTTTCGGATTCAAAAAATGTGATACCCTTTGAAAGCTATAGATGTTTTTCAATCAGCCTATCAATTAGGACTTTAGTTGTATTTCAAATAGAAAATGAATAATAATTATTTATTAAATTCAAAGTAAATCATAATTTATATGGGTGGAATGTTAAGAATCTCCTTTAAAAACCCTTTTCATTTCATCAATTTTTGGTTAAAAAAAATCATTAGCCACATACACTACACATACCCATAATATCCCCACTTTTTGGCCCATCATGATCCTGTACATACCCTTTATTTGGTCCCTTTATCCACTTATAGGCCTTATTTAAGTCTATTTTTTAATACAAACCTAACAAACAACATTGAAAGAAAATCAATTCCTGACACCCACTTACAAGCCTTAAGTGGGACCCATTTGCCTTGAGTGATGAATAAGTCCCTCTTGGCTTAAAATTCAAAACAAATTCAAATTTCCTTTGATTTTTTATTCATTAAGACCTTATGTCAGCCTGTGATGTTATTTTTTGGGAAATTAGGGCATAAGTGTGTATAGATAAGTGTTTTTTTATCCATTTTAACCGCCATTCATTAAGTTCACTAATTCACCCATTCATTCAAGCATTCAAGCATTTTTCATCATTCAATCAAGCAATTATCAAGCATCTTGGAGTAGCCATTGACATATCTTCAGACTTCAACAACAAGGATTTGGTGAGTTTAGGAAACTTGCATGTTGTTTATTCATTATTCATTGTTTATTTCATTTCATTTCTTTATCAAGGGTTTGATTACCAAAGTGGGATTTGACCAAGGCAAACCCCTATACTCTAACCCTTAACCATTTCCCCTCTCTTTTCATGTGTGTTTCTAGGTCTTGTAGCCATATTTTTCAAAGAAATAGGTTTTGAAAAGTGTTCAATAATTCATCAAATCTATTCAAGTCAACTAAACCCTAATTCAAGCTTGGAGATAACATTCAACCCATTTTCTATAGATTTGGTTCCATCAGCCCAACAAGAAGACAGGTACAAATCTGGACTGACATAGTTGACTCTTGAATTTGTAGATTTTTGGAGGAGGAATGATACAAAATCAGTGGAAAATGAGTCCCACTTCTAGGCTAGAAAATTTGTTTTCATCAGAATTCAGTTCCTGACAGTTGGAAACCAGTTTCAGTAAAATTTACCAGAAGCAGGACTAATTCACCATCAGTGGTGAATGAGTCCCATTGGTAATCAACAGTGATTTATGTTAGATTCCAGAACCTTCTAGCATCAACATTTCATCTTTAGGTGCACTCTGTTAAGTATCATTCAATTTTGTTTTCATTTGTGCATGTTTCTAGTTAATTTTTGCAAATCACACTATGTTTTCAAACATTTCATTTTTCTTAGGTTTTGCATAAATAATCAATCAGTTTCATTAGTTTGTTGAATCTAGATCATTACATTTAGGTTTAATTCCATAATACTTACATTATTTTGAGTGAACCACCTTAGTTTTTGGGCCTATCTATGTCCTTTTAGGTGAAAAACCCTAAGAGAGCAAGAGAGTACATAGCCCCCAAAATTTGATGGTTCACAAGAACCTTATGTAGTGTATAATTTGTTAGCTATTGTAGCTTATTATATAGCAGTAGATCCTTTAACTGTTATCTTTGTGAAGTGATGGGAAAGTCCTCCCACTACTTTACTAGAAGCCTATAGTAAAGTTGTAAGTCTAAATTTAGAAATGAAACACATTAAAAGTGGATCATCTACAAATTATACAAAATGGATCAAGAATAATTATCCTATGCCAATTGTGAATGGATTCCCTTTAAATCATCTAATGAATCCTAATTATTTTTCTTTAGTGGTCCAAAATGAGACATTTCCTAACAATCCTTTCTATCAACCAAGATATAGTCAAGCTTTAGTCCCTTACCCTAGTCTAGTTATCATGAAGCTACATCTTAAAAAATATCATTTCTTCTCAAAAACTTAGGAAATTCAAAATTTTAAAATTCTAGATGATAAGGAAGAAATTAGAGAAACCAGAACTCAACTCAAAAGGTTAACCATAGAGGTTACACAATTAAGAAATCAAAATTTTTATTCTCAAAATAATAATCAAAATTGGCAAAGTCAAGCATATAATGCTCCTAGACCACCTAGACCTTGGAACACATGACCAAATAATGGAGGAATATCCAAACCTTTAGATAAAACTAATCCTTTTGATGAAAGATCCATGTCAAAGGTGAATTTCGCTTACCTTGTGGTGAATAATTTGTGTAGAATTCATAACATAAATGCTCATGATGAAGTGGACTATCCATAGTTTAAAAAAGCTTTAGATAGTTTTCTGGATGCTATACATTACATCAAATAGTGTGACTCTCATCATCCTAAAGGAAATGAATTAGTTATAGTAGGATGTGATTCTGCTTTAGTTCTTGAAAGTTACAAACATGCCAAGTCACTTGTTGTTGTGAGGAGTTATACAAATGAATATGAAGGAGACAGTTCAACAATGACTTTAGAAATATATATGTTTCCTTATCAAGATGAAAATGAACCTCAAGATGAAGTTGATGAAATTCATGCTTTTCAACAATATTAGAAAGGACATAGTTATAACTTGAGAAGTAACAAAAATAGTGGAAGTAAATTCAATGGGTCATTGACCACGTCAATTCTGCCTAACAACTTTAATACTCCACCTAATGATAAATCAAGCAATACTCTAGGGTTACCTAAGGTGACCTCTCATTATAATTCATCAAATGTTTCAAAAAGTTACAAGGTAGACTCTGTTGATCAAAAAAACTTGACTAATTATTTAGTAGAAGAAATCAAAAAGGTAAAAATCAACCTTTCTTTATGAGAATTTCTCAAAACACCTGTGATCAGGAAATATTTCTTACATAATTTCAAAGATTCTCCAAATGAAAGAAAATTTAGGGAATCTCAAGTGAAAGATAATTCCATTAAGGAAAAATACAAGAACATTGTTCTTATGGTAGATGTACAAGTATCCTTTTAGAAAGGAAAACTAGAATCCTCACCATTTTTGCTCATGCTAAGAATATTTGGTAAAAATATTCATAACTGTTTAGTAGACTCTATAGCATCTACTAATTTGATGCCTTTTTCCATATGTCAAACACTAGGGTTAACTCTATAAATTTCTTTAAAGAAAGTTACTCAACTTGAAAAAAATGAAGTAAATGTAGTTTGGGAGTTAACTAATATTCACATGTAGCTAGCGTCGGATCCTAGGATTTAGTATTATATAGACATTCAATTCATCGAGTTACCTGATACTTATAGTTTGTTATTGAGTAGGGATTGGTCAAATACTTTGAATGGATACATTACCACAAATTTCTCACATATGTGGTTATCATGGAAAGGAGTTCCTAATCAAATTAGAATTGAAAGAGAACCATGTATGAAATACATGATTACTGATTATGATAATAAAAATGAAGTTCTATATATTGATGTAGAACTAGGGGTTTATAAAATTTAAAGCTCAGGAGTTAAAATAGAAGAAGTATTTACATGCAATTCTAAAAATAAAATAAAATAAATCCTATTTCCTAAAGTGTTAATTGAATCAGATTGTGATTCTTCTGAAGAAGAAATTATTCATTATGATAAATTTTTTGAAGAATATTGTTACAAAAGCTTGAAAGAGCGGTAAAATTAAAATTTCTCTAAATTTTATTTTACTATAGGATTGGTGCAGGCTACACTATTCTACTCACTTAGAAGAGAGTTGCATTATTTTATTAGAAATAATTCACAAAATCGAGAATCAGTATTGTCTAGAACACAATAAGATCAAAAGCTTTGAACTAGAAATTATACAGAGACAAACTCCAAGTTACACAAATTTAAAAGGCTAATTGGAAAAATCTTAAGAATGGAAAGTTTTAGTTTACGGGTGATCAAGCCTAGATCCTTAAGTTTGATGGATCCAAATCAAAGCAAGGAATTGGAATTGGAGTAGAACTCATCTGCCTACAAGGTAAATATTTTCATGTTGCTTATCGATTGCAATTTAAATGTATTAACAACATGGCAAAATATGAATCCCTTATTCATGGTTTGATGCTTGTAAGAAAAAAGAAAGTAAAAATTCTTAAGGTTTTTTGTGACTTCAAATTGGTAGTCAGACAAGTTTGAAAGTAGTACATTTTTCATTACAAGCAATTGTCCAATTATCAACATAGAGTATGGGATCTAATAGAAGATCTCAATTCTTTAAATATTACTGACATTCCAAGAAGATTTAAACAAAGATCCAATGCTTTGGCACTACTGCCAATGCTCTACAACCCTTAGATGCCTCATATTTGAGGGGATTTACAGTTGAACTAGTACAGTTGCCTTTGGTTCCCAATAATGTTACAAATTTGCAGGTGTTCGAAGATGATCGACACATATTGGAATTCATTACTAACTCCAATATCTTTGAAGCATAAATAATTGAAGAAATAGATTGCCCCGATGGTGAAATTCAAGACAAATAATTAGCTCAAGCTAAAGATAATAATATTCTAAAAGGGATAATTGAGTTGAAATGATTGTTTGACATCGATCATATACTTCGATAGAAATATTTTCCCCAAAGTGATGGAGGGAAATCTGAGTTATACAATTTGAACACTAAAGAAGATCCTAAGAACTTGATTATAGAGAAGGTGAGTATTGAAGAAGAGAAGACAAATATTACTCAGTCACTTAGAGATTACTGGAAGGTTATAGCATGGACATCTGAATATTTGTTCAAACCTATGATACTTCCATCATCACCCATACAATACCACTAAATATTGATGTAAAGCCTTTTTGATAGAAACAATGGCTAGTAAAGGAAATTTTAGAACCGCTAATCCAAAAGCAAGTCCAAAATATTATCTTAGCCCAAATAAAATTTCCTATTAATATTCTACTTGGGTGGAAAATATGATACCCACAAGGAAAACAAATGGAGACATATGGTTGTACGTAGATTTCTAAAATCTTAACAAGGCATCTGAGAAAGATAATTATCCACTACCTTCACTAGAAGAAGTGTTGCAAATCATCAATGGTTCATAGATGATGTCCTTCTTGGATGGATTCTCTAGATATAATCAGGTAATGGTAGTAAAGGAAGATCAGATGAAGATGGAATTCACCATGAAGTGGGGAACTTTTGCTTAAAGAAGGATGTCGTTTGGATTGATAAATGTTGGAGCTACATTTCAGAGAGCTATGTATTATGCCTTTTGAGATTTGATAGGAAAATGTATTATCATATACATGGATGACCTCACTATATTTTCAATGAACAGAGGAGATCATGTCCGAGATCTCAGAGCAATGTTGCAAAAGTGTGAGACTTACAAATTTTCACTAAATCCTAAGAAATGTATTTTCATGGTGACTGAAGGTAAACTGTTGGGACACACTATTTTTGAAATAGGTATTTCAATAGACCCAAATAGAGTGAGTGTGTTTCTTAGGTTACAACCCCCAAGAAGTAAAAAAGAACTAAAATTGTATTTTGGTAAGATGAATTTCGTCCAGAAATTTATCATCAAGTTTGTTGAGATAGTAGAACCACTCAATGATATGTTGAAGAAAGATGAAAAAATAAAGTGGATAAATGAGGCTAAGCTTTCCTTCTAGAATATAAAAGCTGCAATTGTGAAAACACCGATACTAGTAAGTCTAGATTATGTTAAATATTTTTATATTTACTTTTTTGGTTTTGGTCATACTTGTGCAGTAGTACTAACACAAAATGGTGAGAAAAAAGAAAAAAAGTGATTGATTTTATGAGTGCTCCATTTAAAGAAGCGAAGCTAAGATATACAAATGTCGAGAAACAAGTCTTTTCTTTGGTCAAAGAAGTACAAAAATGTATGCATAACATTCTAAGGAGTACAATCAAAGCTATTGTTCTAGATGCTATAGTTAAAATGTTATTAATGAAAAGTGACCTCGGAGAAAAAAGAGCTAAATGGTTTACGATTTTGCAAGATTTTTATTTTGAAATCATACCCATGAAATTGTTTCATGGAAAAGCTTTAGTTAAATCTATTGCATAAATAGATCCACAAATATCTAGCCAACATTATAATTTGGATGTAAAGGATCAAGAAGATTGGTATTCAGATATATGGAATTATTTAGTCAGTCATACTTTCCCCAATAATATGCAAAGAAATCAAAGAAGATATCTTAAGATAAAAGTACAAAGTTACATGATCAAAGGAGGAGCTCTATTTAAAATAAATCATGAGAGAATATATTTAAGATGTTTAAATAGAATGGAAGAAAATGAAGTGTTGTAGGAATTGCATGATAGGTTTGGAATAGCTCATGGAGCACCTTTAGCTACTACACACCTCATCTTGAGAGCTGGTTATTACGTGCCAATGATTTTTAAAGATATATATGAATATGCAAAACACTATTATACATGTCAAGTTGCAGTAGATAATGGAAGATTCAATGCTCATCCATTACAACTGCGGATGGACATGCACCCTTTTTCAGAATGGGGGATATATTTCATTATTACTATCAATCCTCTGTCATTCATAGGTCACAAGTTTATACTAACTACTACAAATTATTGCACCAGATGGACCAAAGAATTTCCTAGTAAACAATACACCATAGAGGTGGTAATCAAATATTTAGAGGAAAACATTATTACTAGGTTTGGAGTACCGTATGCATTGGTATGTGACAATGGCCCTACTTTTCTTCATTAAAGTTTTCCAATTGGGCATTTGAATAAGATATAACATTAATTTTTTCATCTAACTATTATCTGTAGGGAAATGGATTAGCAAAGTCATCAAACAAAAATATGTTGGATATAATAAAAAAATTGGTTGAAAAGAATTCTAGAGAATGGAATTCTTTGTTAAATTTACCCCTTGGGTAGATTGTACTAGGATGAAATCCACATTGGGAAATTCCCCTTATCACTTAGTTTATGGAGTAGATCCTCTATTGCCGATAAATTTGAAAACCCCCACTTAGAAACTTGCTCAAGAATATATTGGATTAGATGATCAAACTGAAGCTCGATTGTTGGAATTAATGCATTTAGATGAAAAACATAATCAAGCTATAGATCATTTTTATAGGCATCAATTTGTGATAAAATGATGGTTTGACAAAAGGGCTAGATTTAAAAAATTTAGAATATCTAACTTATTATTGTATTGGAAGAAAACCCATGAACATAACAGTGAGCATGGTATGTTTGACAAGTTATGGGCAACTCCTTATCAAGTATCTAAAATTTTAGGTGATAGCACCTATAGACTGAAAACTTTGAATGGTGAAGATGTCCCATTGCCTATCAATGGGCAATTTCTAAAGCATTCTTTCCAGTCATAGTTTTTATAAATAGTTTTTGTAAATAGATTTTGTAAATAGTTTTTGTAAATAGTCATTTTTTGCTTTGTTTCATTGGATTTTTTCTGGGTGTTGTTTCATTAGGTTATGTAATGGTGGGAAACCTTTAAAGGTGAACAAGGTAATAGAACGTCAATTCTAGAAATTCAATCTATGTTTCGACTAGAAGTAGTTATTTAATTATAAATAATTGGGGAATTGTTCAATTCTTTTACTCCTATTAGCATAAATCATTCAGTTGATATTGAGCTACAAACGCCCATGTATTAATTCATTCTACATAAATTTTGGATAGAAGTTATTTGCATTGAGTGAAAAATAAAAAGGCTACCTTTGCTACCACTATAATTCCCAACCTAATAGCAGGTTTCATTGCTTGCAAGTTGAAATGAGCTATCATTGCAATATCAAAAAAAAGAAGTTGAAATGAGCTATCAAAGAAATATCAAAATAAAGAAATCAACTCTTTAGCCTATCCAAATATCTCTACTGGTGCTATAGACGCTTGACTGGCATTAGAGCTATGTTTGGGGGAATTACAAAGATAACCTTGCTCAGGCTATAGATGCTTGAATTGTAGCAAGGCTTTATCCATGGTTTGCTTAAAATGGAATTTCCAAATTATGTAGGTCATTGAAAATAATTGCTATGCTCTAAGTTTGTTGTAGAAAAAATAACTAGTTGCACACATGTGAGATCAATAATAATTAATCTTGTATACTAGCTGAAGTGATATTGGAATGTCAGAATGAAGATCTAATTGTTTATAATTAGAAGAAAAAATAAAATTGAAGCATGATTATTAGATCTAGAATTGACTTTTTATTATCTTGTTTTGTTTTTCTTCTTGCTAGTTGTTGTGTGGTCTCACAACATGCCCCATTTTTTCCCCTTGGAAAAATGTGGACACCCTCTTTTTTTTCTTTTTTTCTCTCTCTTGCTTTCACTTCCTTTGGCATTGTTTTGGGGGGTTAGTAAAATTGCAAGTTTAATTTTCAATTTTTTTGGTCTTTGCTTAAGTCCTTGTTCTTTCCCAGATTCGGTGTCCTGATCTTTTCATAATTTTTTATCAATTTATTGGAAATGGGAATCCTGGAGTTGTTGTGGTTACATAAAAAATGTTGCATCTTTGATTAGTATTAGTCCCACTTGATAAGTCATCACTCAGAGGTTGTCAATCATGGATATCACATTTTCTTACATTGGTTAGTCTGATGGTTGTTTTTCATTTTCTTTAGCTAGAGGTCAGAAACTATAGTTTTTATTATGAAATGTTTGAATCACTTTTGATATCTCTCAAACCTAGTTCCCAGTTCCTCTCTCTACTCCCAATTTTTTCTCAAAGCTTGGAGGTAAATGTATCAATTCCTGGTAATCTTTCCAAGGTTTGGTACAAAGGTTGTCAATCCTGGTGATTGTAAATGATCATGTAACGTAAACGCCTTTTCCTCATAAAAAATAAAGTGATGCAAGAATACCACATAAGATTTAATTCATGTCATTTTTTCCTCTAGTAATGAGCCCACACAAAAACCTAGGTGTTCATAATTTGAACCCTAATTCACCATGATTTCTCCTTTATTCAATAAATTAATGCATTGTTATAGGTAATTATTGAAGGTGGTAAACTACACACACATACTGGGCATCACCTCTAGCATGCAACTTCTTTTATAACACTTCACATCATACTAAAAACTTGCAAAGGACATTAAATGAATGAGACTAATACTATGGCATAAAGTTGCATTATGCAAGGGAAAAATAAAAAGAGAGAGAGAGGGGTTTCCCCAAAATGAAAACACCAAACACATAAGGGATCTATGGACTTGGGGTCAATATTTTGTTTGCTATAATGTTTTTAAAGATCTTGGAACTATCATCATCGCCCAAATACACAAAAAACTAGAAGAATGACACAAAGAGAGCGAAGGTAAACATGGAAGAGACATAGGGTGTGCTAATTCCTTGTGTCATCCCCAAAAGGAAAATGCAAGAAAAATATAAAAATGAAAAGGAAAATAAAAAGAAAGCCTTTTGCATCAACATGAAGGATACATGAATGTCTCAATGTCTTGCATCATCCCCAAAAGGAAAACACAATGTAAAAAAATAAAAAGGAAAATGAAAAGAAAAAGAAATCCTTTTGGGTCAACATGAAGGAGACATGAATTTCTCGATGCCTTGCGTCATCCCCAAAAGGAAAACACAAGAAAAAGATGAAAATAAAAAGAAAAATCAATGCACAACATAGAATGAAGGTACAAATAGAGGAATGCCACAAAGAGAGAGAACATCATGGGGGATCACATCACGCACATGTAATCACACAAAAGAATAACAAAAAATAAAATGCAAAGGACTAGTAAGAAAAATTCAAGTCAACCTATGAGCAAGTCATCCACCTCCCAATTATGTTTTGTGTATGCCAAGGGTAGGAAACTAGCCAACAAGACAAGGAAAAGTGTTGAACTAGGAGAAGTTG
>VDFB02058242.1:298630341-298754138 GCA_007258455.2 Sequoia sempervirens | reverse complement strand
ATTCATTCCATCCTTCTGGAAATCATCTACATTCAACTTCACTCTTTCATTCTCAAGAAAAATTCTAACACCCTAATTTTGAGCATTACAGTAGCTTTGAAGTTCCTTCAACTCCACATTGCAAGTGTGAGGAATCTTTGGAAGTGTGGGTTTGGAGTCTTGCAAGACTTCCTTTCATCACCATTGCAGTTGTGGTGACTTTTCCAAGTTCATACCTTGTTTTCTCCTTCCATTTGCTAGTGAGGTTTTGGCTGGAGGTGGTAACACTTCACTCCTCTCCTTTGTGATTTGATTGAGTAGCATAATATTTTTTGTAGTATTCTATACTTCCTTTTCTTTCCTTTATTGCATATTCTACTTAGTTGCTTTTTGGTTGTCCATGGTGGTGCAAACACCAAAATGAGGGTTTGATAGAGGTAGGCCCCTTTACAACCCCAACAATTATCCCTCTTGCTTGTGTGTAGGTGGACGTATGTTTGGAGCTAGTTGGCAAGCTGGAGTTTCCATGAGTTGATCTTTATTACTTTCGTGCTTATATATTTTCTCCATTATTTATGTGCTTGCTTTTTGTATTTCATCATCTTGTCATTTTCATTAAATTCCATTAGCCATGCTATCAGTACCTTTTTAGGTATTATTTACTGTGTCTTACATTATATGAATATACAAATGCTAGCATGCCTGAGAGACACTAGCCCACTACACTATCATCCTAGAACTGTGCTACCATCCTTAGACAAAGAGCTATTTGAGGTGTAGTATTGATCCTAAAAACTAGCTTGCCTAGCCTAAACCTGAAACTCAGGTCTGTAGAGTGATAGAAGCATGTCATAGTGCTCTTTATTCTCGATCCTCATCTCAATACATCTTTTAGATTGAGGTAAGTTAGGGAAGCCCTCTACGCTTAGCTCTCTATGACCTAGAGCCTTGATGTGGTTGGTCCCCCTCTCTTACAAGTACCCTTTACACAAAGGATCCTATAGGGCCAAAGTTAGATCAAATAGTAAAAATTAATAGCATATAGTCTAATTATAAAAATAATAGATAAACACCAAAAAATTACAAAAATAGTGAACAAACAACAAAAGAAAAGCCTTCCCAACATCAAAACACACCCCATATCACTTAGTCAAACCCTCCCACTCCTCAAAGAGGAGTTTCAACACATAATCCCCAACCCACTTGTTGCTAGAATCCTCTTCCACTGTCTTTGTTTTGACCTCCTCTTTCAACACTTCAGAATGAGTAATAGCTGAGTGTTGGATGACCTTAATTGTGAAGTATGTTAGCCTTGTGAATTTATTTTCTAGTTTATAAACCTGAGTCAATAGATTATTGAGTTCTTCTCCATTATCCATTTCCACCATGTTAGTCACCTCAACCTAAGTCAGATTATCAAAGGAATTCGGTGTGGATTCCTAGAGGATCATCTTATTTAAAGGAAATATATCAGACCTTCCAAAAAATCCTAGGTCTCTTCATTAGATCATTCTTTTTCCCTTTTTTGGCACCATTCCACTCAAAACTATTGGAAATCTCATCAACCAACACCTCCTTTTTGTTCTTTACCAGTCTATTAGATATTTTGACACTAGTTTGCTCCATCCTCATGTCAACACTAGCCAGAACCATCGTATCCCCATGGGAGTCTACGTCAACAGATTACTCATCATTGCTATCTATGGGAAGTTCCTCAACCTGGAAAGGGGTGCCCTTCTTACCCATTTTATGGTTCCAAATTGGTCTTGGTAGGAAGTTTACTATATTTCTTAGTGGGTGTTTTCTTTAGATCATAGAGCCGTACAACAACCTTAGATTGAGCTAAGCCCACACCACCTTTTTTCTTTTTGGTCAGGGGTTTAGTTTTAGGATCCTCAAGATGTTGACATGCCATAGAGGGGGTCTTTCTTTTAGGCTCAACCAAAGCGGCTGGAGAGAGCTTCTTAGGGGATTGGTTGGATGTTTCTTGTTCCTCTGTTCTAATGATTGAGATGAGTTTTGGAGGACAGAGGGCCAAGTGAAAGTGGTATAGTTGGAGAATGAGACCTTGGTACAAGGTAAATGGGGGTGGTTTGTCATGGTTTTTGGTCACTAATTCCATAGTTTCCTTCATAGATCTTTCGAGAGAAGAAAGTAAGAAGGGAAAGCTTATGGTCGTCCTATGTATGAGATGGTTTAACAAAGGAAAATGATAAAAATAGTAAACATTAAACCTCCCCTCAAGAGTAATGTACTTTATTATAGCCATACAAATCTAGTCCCATGGATTCAGTAGCAAGCTTTGTTTGAACCCAACGTGCAATTTGGTAAGCTTTTTATTTTCTTAGAAGAAGGTGTTGAGGCTCCCCAAAATCCTACACCTTAGTATGATTTTTGAGGTTTTGAATCATGCAAGATAGGACCATAGCTTTGGCTATGACCTCCTTGTTGATTTCAAATGAGATGCTACCAACAATAACTCATCTATCATTCCATGATCTCAAAAAATATGTTGAGGGATTCTCGTCATGCCCCTATAAGCTCTCTATTAGAGGTGCAATGCCTCCTGCACATATGTTCCAGATGAGGGGGTCCCTTCATAATTCTTCATAAGATCCAAGCTCATTTTAGATCCTATTTCCATCCATTCTCACTCTCAAATCATAAAATTTCACCAGGGTAAACAAGGTGAGAAGTTTTTCAAATTTCTAATAGACAAAACACACAACCCATTTATTGCCACCGCCATACCAAAACTGAAAAATATTTCCTAATTAAGGAAATTATATTTTCACACGTACCAATAGTCATTCCGAACCATGTTATCACACATTGGCACAAACATATAAAACTATAAATAATAAGAAATCAAAATAAACTCCAACATCCATCCCATTACCTCAACCATACCTCCCACCTACACCTAATATTCCTTGGCATAGTGGTGAAGAATATGATCTTTTTGAGAAACGTTGTAAACTCCTGCTAAGATCTCATTGTGGTATTTTATTCAATCATCACCTATTTATCATAGAATGCTTGAAAGCGCTTTGAAAAATTATTTTTTTCCTCCTAGTGTGCAATAAAATAATGTAGCAAATTTTCTTGTAGCCATGAATGAAGGTAATTTAGATATTGTCTTTCATGAAAATGAATCAACCCCTTTGGAAGCACAAAAAAAAAATGATGCTTTGATGGTAATGGTAGCTATTGATAAGACTAGGATTAGTTGTACCCTTATTGATAATGGTCTAGGGCTTAATTTTTGTGGTTTTTACCCTTTGGATAAAATTAGAGTGGATAAGAATTTGATTCAACTAGCTGATTTGTCTCTCCATGGTTTTGACAATGTGGGAAGACAACCGCTTGGTGTGATTACATTACTTATTAAATTTGGTATTTTTGTTACAAACTCCCATACATGTCATGACCCATGATCTTTCATATAATATTTTCTTGGCTAGACCATGTATTCATGAGATGAAACAAGTGCCTTCAATGCTTCACCATTTAATGAAATACACATACAACAATAAGGCTTACACAATAAAAGTTGATCCTAAATATGAAAATTGCTCACAAACTAAAATAGGAATATGATCCCTTTTAGAAAATTGATACCAATTTCAAAAGTGGAACCTTTACAAATTGAAGAAAAATACAAGTGTCTTTCATTAGTGACAAAGTTTTTGGATGATGATTGGGGATTATTAGATTTCACACCTACATTCATGGGGGAATACATATTTACACAATCAAAATTAGAAAAGGAAAAGAAGCCACAATGATATCAATGCAATCTATCAATGAGTCATCAAAAACATCTACAACTTCTAACATAGAGGAAAACACAAATTACTCATCCACTTATGATGAAGATTATTATGAAAACCAACCATATTTGAAAGAAATGGAAGCCATTTAGGGAAGAGGTTTTCAACTCTCAAAACAATTTGGCTATAATGGAAAAGGGTGTGGTGTAAAATAACAAGGCATTCATGTCCTTGTAGAGCTTAACACACAAGAAATAACAAGAGGTCTTGGTTATTGTACTTCAAAAATAATGAAATACCTCACAAAGATCTTCACTTAATCATGCAAGATCCTCTTAAGACAAATAGCATTAGTTGCCACTCCTTGCCATGTGGTAGTTGTAGTATCACACAATACTCACTACATGCATGTAGTTATAAACTAGGCTTTATGCAATCATATTTCATCTCTCAAGTATCAACACATTACCATCATCTATATTTGCTCACCTTTCTCCCTACACTTGGGAGGAAGGGGTTAGGAAACCTTGTGTTAGGTGCATTAATTCTACCAAGGGATCCCTTTCTATCTCCTTAAAATGTTAGTGAAGCAACTAAAATAAAATTTTAATGGGGGTTATATGGTCCCCCACTTATTATTTACATAAAAATGGTCCCTTTGTAGTGATTATAGTATGCATATCCTTGAAAGTGTGGCCTTCTCAGTCTATGTTGTGTCTCCTTTGTGGTGATACTAGGCTTGAAATCTTCTAAGTGTGTGAATTTTCTTGGCATATGATGTTCCCCTTTGAAGTAAAGCTATGGATAGTATTCCTTAAGGTGTGAGCTTTTATTCCCTGACTTGTCCTCTCTTAGTGGTGATGTCATGTGTGATATTCCCTAAGATGTGACCCTCCATGTATTGAGCAATGCCCCCTTTGTTATTTTCTAAAGAACCTTCTATGGTGGTGTTGTTTATAACACCCCTCAAGGTTTTGACTTTGTCTTTTGCACCTTCGTAGGCGAGTTAATGCACCTTCATAGGTGAGTTTATGCACCTTCATAGGTGATTTTGTCATTTTTGCATCTTCGTAGGAGATTTTTTCATGCACCTTCATAGGTGAAGTTTTGGCAAGACAATTCATGGATTAAACATAACAGAGCTTGTTGGGTCATGAATTTGAGCATCTCTTTATTAACATGTCCACTGAGCATAATGAAAATTGCTTGACAATAGAGCTATGTGTTTCATGAGTGTCTAGCATAACATCACTATCAAGCATAATGTAACATGCTTGACAATAGAGCTATGTGTCTCATGAATGTCTAGAATAATGCAAATTTCTAGCCTTGTGAAACTTGTCATATTACATAGACACCTAGCATAACACAACTTTCTAGACAGTAGAGCCATGTGGCTCATGAATGATCTTGCATAATGTAGCTTGCTAGTCCTCATGAGAGCATTCCTTTATCTAATATTCATTTGATGGATGATGTTTGATATTTGAAACAATTTTAAGGATGATGTCTCTTTACCTTATTGACTCAAATTCTTTTAGTATTAAAATTGTGTTGTGTTGTGTACCGTTAATGTGTCTTATTCATGTTTGCATTGTGTTTATGCTATTTTTGTGTTCATTTTGTTGTCATCTAATGTTATGTTATGTCATCGTGTATGCTTTGTGTTTTTAGACATGTATGTTTGCATATTTTGTCTTGCTGTATTACATACATGTGCATGTTCCTTTCTGCTTATGTTTTCTTACCATGAGATCTTGAATCACAAGGGCTTGTGGATCCCCCTTTGATCCTTTCTCATCTTATCTCTTCAATATTTGAGACAATTAGACCCCTCTTGACATATTTTTCTACTTTAGTGTGAGTCAGAGTGTAAGTTCATACTCTCACTAAAGTGGGGGATAAATGTAGTGTCATAAATTATCACCCTTGAAAACTTCACACTATGTTTTTCTCCCCCTTAATTATTGGACATAATTGAGCCCCTAATTTCATAAATTATGTATTCCATGGCCTATTTTTAACAATTACTGACAAATTTCAAGTAGAAAACAAATGCATTGATGTAATACTTTTCCCTTGACACCTTAATTTCCAAAAAATGGGGCTGACATAGATGCCCTATGGTGAATGTGTCCCATTATGGCATAAATGTACCCTATTTTGGCTCCAAATGCAAATATGTTGATGTTATCACTTTATTATTTATAATTCAAATGTATAAAGTCGACATTCAAGATTTAATTTATGGAAATTAGAATAATTACATATAAATACCTAGTTATTGCATCGTTTCAAACCTAACAAGCAAGTATCAAACAATTTATTGTCATGAGAATCGTCAAGCAAGTCAAGAGAATATTTTTTAGTGATTTATTGTAGCAATTCAAGATCCAAGCATAATGCTAAATCATATGTGAGTTTATGTATGTTCATGTTATCATTATTTGTGAAGGATAAACCTTTGTAGATCTCAAAGAAATCCAAGAAAATCAAGAAAGAAAGATCCAAACCTTGAAGAGATTTGTATGACTTTAGTGCTTCAAGGAACTTTGTGGATTCATCATCCCTTCCTATCATTTATCCTATTTATCATTGAAATTTCCATTGTGGAAGTGGAAACACTAACAAGAGGTTTGACTGAGGCAAGCACCAAAATGGCACAAACCTTCCTCTCTTTTGGAATATGTAAGTTTCAGATTTGAAGAAGTTTAGAGGAAGATTAAAGATCATTTATTCTTTGTTGCATTCAAAACCCTGCATCTTTTGAAATCATGGAAACTCACTTCTAGATATATTTGATAGTGATCCTACAAATTTATAGGAAAAAATGGAAATATTTGATCTAGCACTAGAGCACTGTGAAAATAAATTTGAAATCGCTCTATAAGGACACATATGCCCTGGGTGAATTAGTCTTCCAAAAATAGGCTCAAATTTATACCACAAGTGTATAATTTCCTTCTCTGTCCATTTTAATTATTCAAATTTGTTTGTGACTTTCTATGCTTTTCATATTTGTACTAGAATAGTAAATTACATAATTAGCCTAATTAGGGAATCACATTTCACCCTAAATTCATCCTAGATTTGGTCAAGGGCTAGTTGACTCACCTTTAGCTTGCAATTCAATCATATACCTTATCCAAATCAGCCAAATCCTTGCTACCCCAAATCCTACATGAAATATTTAGGAAAAGTGCTACAAGATTGAGTTTTTCATTGACTTGTTTGTGGGCAACATGAGCACGAAGTATGAACATAAGTTGTAAAATATGCAGTTAAATGTTGCCATTGATGTCAACATTGTATTTTGATATGAAGGTCACCATGCAGACCAGTTTGTATATTTTGAACATGTTTGAAGATGGTTGTTCAGTTAAAATTTTCAAGAAGGTTTGATCTAGTGAAGATAGCGATATGAAAATTTGGCTAAGTGTCAAAACATGTAATATGGTGTACATAGAACATTCGATAATTGGGTCCGTATTGGTCTATTGTGTATAATCTTGATATGTAGTTTAAATATATTTTTTCTTGGATGTTAGAGGAACTTCAATCCATAGTTTCACATTTTTTTGAGTTTTGGTGTTGAAGTTACAAGTGATAGCATATCAGTCTAGCAGTAGTAGAGGTTTCCTGTTTAGTATGTATATTTTTCTGAATCCACACTTCTCCATGGATTGGTATCTAGCTTTGTGGATTTGTGGAGATGTTGATAGGTGTCATTAGTTCCTATATTCCATGTGGCATGAAGTTTTATGGTTTACGTGTTCGTTTATGGTTGTATAGTTTTCAAATTTTGATGTTAAGTCATTACTAGTGCCGACCTAATAAGTTTTGAGTATTGTGAAGTTTGATTATGTATTGATCTATTATGTTGGAGCTATTATGGGTCCATGTTGACCTATTTTAATCTTTTTTAAGTTTTGAATAATGGCACAAAGAATTTATGTGTGTATGCTGATTCAATAAGATATATTTTGCATAATACATCTAATTAGGATGACCTAATTGATGTTGTAGTTGTTTATGGATAATGTAGATACTTATGTAAGACCTTTTCTGGTGTTTTGGATATGTGAATTTGATATTAAGTAATTGTTGATGTAAATTGTGTGAGTATAAGGAAAATGCAAAGAAGAGTAGAGTGTTAGTGCAAATCAGTATGAATATTAAGATTCAATTGAATTGTATCCTAACATGTTGTAGATGCCTTTGTAATAGCTCAAATCTTGGTTGTGTTCCACCACTCTCTTTTGTATTTTCTTCTTTTAGCAGATAGTGTGTCCACTTGGATAGTCAGTCCACCTATAGTGAGCACTTCTGTAATATCTTATAACTAGTTATAATATATTGTGAGCTAATCCCCACCGTGGTTTTTCCGATTTTGGGTTTTCCATGTAAAAATATGGTGTTCATGTGCTATGTGATGTTGATGGTAGTTTTCATGCTTTCCTTTCCTACAACGAATTGCATATGTTATGTGAAATAAATGTTTGAATGTCTAAGTGGTTTAAAAGAATATTGATTCACCCATCCTCTCAGTATTTTAGGTGTTCAACAATTGGTATCAAAGCTTGGTTCCTTGGAAGAAGCTTAACCACTTTGGGAAGATCTTGGAGGTTGAACACATGGCTATTAGAATATTTTATATTCCTCTGGAAGAGATACCTACTGTTGGGTTTACAGAAGAAGAGGGCACATCCAAGATGAATGGAGAACTCAAAATAGCCCTTGAAGATCTAGAAAGGACTAAAAGTGAGAATAAACATTTAAAGGAAAATGTCAAAGTAGATGAATGCATTAGAAAGTTGAGAGAGAAAATAAAAAGTTTAGGGAAAGACATAAGAAGTTCAATGAGCAATTGAAGCAAGCCAGTGAACCAATTACCAATGTAAAAGTGTAAGTTGAAGAGGGAAAAAGAGTTGAAGAATACCTAAATTCTAAAATGAATAGAAAATTTGAAGATTGCTCGAAACTTGAAGAAGAAGTTGTGACCTTGAGATCAAATCTTGAGAAAGGAAATAGTCATGAAGATAAATTCAAGATGAGTTCTACAAAACTAGATGAAATGATTACAAACCATAAAGGATCTAAAGATAAAGAAGGATTAGGGTTTGAGAAAGGTGAAAGGTGTATCAAACTCCAAATCAGTCTAAAATGAAGACTGAGGACAAGAAGAGAAATGACAATAAAGTCTGGAATCAAAAGAGAGACTTCAAAAGATCACCTATTAGACAACTAAATACATAAAGGCACCCATATTTTAATGGTTTTTGTTATTCTTACAATAAATTTGGACATAAAGCTATGGAATGTAGAAGTATAGTGAATCAAAATTTTCAAAATTTTCTTGGTTAGTTCTTTACATGCAAGAGCTTTGGTAATAAGGCTAGTGAATGTATAATTCAAGTAATGAATGGCTACAACAATGGTATAAGGTTTCAATATTTTAACAGCTATTGTTATGCATTCAATGGATTTGGCCATAAGGATAATCAATGTATATCTAGAATGAATGGAAAAAAGATTGTTCAAAAGAATTTCACATGTTACAATTGCAATAGGCCAGGACACATTTCTAAATTTTGTAGAAGTAAGAATGTGAAGAAGGCTAATCTGGTAAAGAAGAATGATCTAGTGGAAAAGGTTGATCCAGTAGAGATGAAGAAAGAGATGGACAAGATTTCGAGAAAGAAGGAAGATGGTGAGACTAAGCCTGAGTCTATACTAGCATCTGGTGCAGATGTTTCCTTTGAAAAAAAAGAAGAAAGCTTTAGCTTAGGGGGAGCATAATAGAATATTTTTTATCCCTTTCCAAAAGGTTAGTGTTGATGCTTCAACATGTGGATATGCGGTTTGGGTCAATATTCTTTACCTATTGGAGAAAGAACCAATGGAAAATATTGAGTTGCAACAATTTATGGAGCATCAAAAGGTGATTGTGTAGTGTAGTTAAGGTTTTTACTAGCTTTCAATTTGTGTAAATACTCAATGTGAAATTAGGTCAATTTTAAAAGAGTTATAAGTGATTCCACTTGATCAAAATTATTTGCAAACAAATAGCCAAAAAGAGAATAATAGACGAAGAGTGAAGTGGAGTGATTAAAGAATTTGAGATTTGTTGCAAGTGAAACCCTAGTCGGAAAGCATTTTTTAAAAGGTATTTATAGTTTTCATTTGTACTAGTTTTCTGGACGTGTTTTGAAATAGCTGAAATGGCTACTCCAAGAGTTGTTGAAGTCTTAGAATGACCTTGACTAAAGTTTAAGAAAGATCTTGACAAATCCATAGATGATGACTTGGAAGGAACATTTTTGAGGGTTTTGTATGGTGTCTTACACATTGAAGATATAAGAATCCATATTCATGAGAAATTGGAAGAGTATGACCACTTGAAGTTAGGTGATGTGTGGGTGAAATAACTCACCAAATATTTTTATCTGAAACCTGAGTTCTAGAATTTAGTAATGAAGAAAATCGATGTTTGGAAAGGTTTTCCTAACTTTTTCCTTGATCATTATTGGGTGAGATATGCATTAAGTCATATTTATGATAAATTTGTATGAACGGATGTGCTAGGCATGATTACCAAGGAAGTGATTAGGGTTGTTATGGGTTTATGTTCAATTAGACCCATTTCAGTGCTTAAGTTAGTAAGGAATGAGGTTGTAATGTAGCTTATTGGTGCAAAGTATGATAGGAGAGCCTTGACCATCAAGGACATCATAAATCATGTGGTCAAGTATGACGAGATGATGATTGGATATAAAATCTATTTCCCTTATAGAGAGAATTCACTTTTGGCCACCACAATAAACACAACATATGAAATGGTGGTGAATGGTGCAAATTTTGACTTTTGTGAGCTATTGAGAGCACAACTAAGGGATAATTCATATAAGACAAAGGATTTAAGATATCCTTTCAAGTATGGCACATTATGTTGGAAGAATGAGAAGTTTTTCATTGAAGCTATTGTTGGCAACATGGGCATGAGGGATAGGAACAAGGTATACTATTGTGTATTGCAATGTTTTCATTGATGTCAACATTGCATCTTGGCATGAAGAATTTGGTTTAGATAATTTTTGTTGGTTCTTACACACTTTTTTATGTTTTTGGAAGATAATTTTGTAAGATGGTTTGATTCGATAAAGTTTATTATGATGGAAAAATTGACTAAGTGTTCTTATCAATGTTTTTGGGTATAGAGCATCTAGTTATTGGGTCTACACTGGTCCAGGAATAAAAATTTCACCTTGTGGTTCTAATTATCATTTTTAGTTAATAGAAGCATCTAATTCTAAAATTTCATCTAGTGTTGACCACTAGTTTGAAAGTTATGGATAATAGAAGTTCATTCTAGAAAATTATAGTCATTTCCTATATAGTGCATGTAAGTAGGAGAGTTTGCAGTTCTTCGTCGATAGGATTTTGGCTTTCCAATTTTAAGGAGATATTGATAGATGTCAATAGAGTGTGAATTCTAGTTGGCATGATGTTTTGAGGTATGTGTGTCTAAATACGGGTATACGGTTGAAGAATTTTTGTATTAGGTCTTTTGCGGTGCCGACCTAATAGATGTGAAGGAATGCAAAGATTAAATAATTATTGCAAAGTTATGTGGGGGATATTATAGGTCCATGATGAGATATTTCAATTTTTTTAAAATATTGAATCTTGGTGTGAGGCATGTGTGGGAGGATTTGTTTCGACAAGTTATATATTGCATATTTTGTATGTTACATCTAATTAGGCTGATCTAATTTATATTATTCTTGAAAAAGATATATATGCTAGATAATTTTTGGTGTTTTTATGAATGAGAGACATGTAAGTGATATGAATGATGCAAGTAATATTAGATTATTGCAAATTTAAGTTGTGAATGCTAAGTTGAATATTAGAGAGATGTGAATGTAGAGGAAGGTAGAGTGTTAGGGTATGTGTAGGATCATGATGGGCCAAAAAGTGGCAATATGATGGGTATGTGGTGATGACTTTTTTTACCCAAAATTGATGAAAAAAAGGGTTTTAAAGGGATTCTCGGCTTTCCACCAATATAAATTATGCTTTACTTTGAATTTAATAAGTAATTATTATTCATTTTCTATTCAAATTATGACTAAAGTCTAATTGATAGACTGATTGAAAAACATCTATAGCTTTCAACATTATCACATTTTTTGAATCCAAAACATGTGTCACATTCTATGGCTCACATACTATAGGATTAAAAAAGAAAAATTTAATTTCATGAAGTTTTGACCAAGTTAAGGTGGTCATACACAAGTTTTATATTTTTAAAAGTTGTAATAAAAATTTATGATTAATTATTTACTTGGAAAAAATTACAAAAAAATATGCATCACATCAGGA
Source organism: Sequoia sempervirens (assembly GCA_007258455.2). Taxonomy (NCBI): domain Eukaryota; kingdom Viridiplantae; phylum Streptophyta; class Pinopsida; order Cupressales; family Cupressaceae; genus Sequoia; species Sequoia sempervirens. Next base: position 298,742,001 of record VDFB02058242.1, on the reverse strand, counting down.
CATGAGTACTCTAATTATATCTAAAATATTATAAAAAATATTATCATTTTATTGTGGTTAGGGTGGTTAGATAGACACCTACTTATTTTTTCCGAAATTTAAGTACTCTGCATTGAAATTTCAAATTTTCACCAAGTAGATTTCTTTTTCTTTTTTAAAAACCTATTAGTATAGAAACTACATTAAATTTTATACAAATTCTATTCTTACATATTTTTTAAATAATATTGATAACTTATTCAAATTTTTATTTCAAGTTGCCTAACTTTGATTTTTCTAATTTTTTTGCCACTTAAGGGCCTGTTTTTTCCACGATGATCTTGCATATACCTTTAGATCATAATCAAAATGAAGCATGTAAAGTTAGTTTATTGAGCTTCATTGGAGCTATAATTCATGCATATGATAGGTACAATTGTAATAGTTCAATCTAAGATGTGAGCCACAAAATATCTTCTATCTTTTTCACTCAGTGGATAGTGAGTCCACTTGGATAGTGAGTCCTCCTGTAGTGAGAACTTCTGTAAATATACTATAACTAGTTATAATATATTTTGAGCTAATCCTCAATGTGGTTTTTTCAATTTTAGGTTTTCCACATAAAAATCCTAGTGTTCATGTGTTATGAGTTGTTGTTGGATGTTTCATGATTTCTTTCATTTATTGCAATTGAATATGCTAAGTGGATTGGATGTTTAAATGTTTAAATGGTTTAAAAGAATAATGATTCACCCTCCCTCTTAGTATTCTAGGTGTTCAACACATTGATCATATGTCTATTGTTTTACTTCTTAAGAGAGCTACCTGGTACAAAGAATGTTGTTTGGTTAAGAGACAGACTGGTAGCACACCAAATAAAAGACTACCTTAGAGGGATTGGTGATGTAGAGGCACAAGATCAAGTTATTTGAGGTATCTTCAAAATATTTCAAAAGAATATGCAGGAAATGGAGAGGATTCCCCAAAATATGATTGAGAAATACAAGAATGATATCATTTCCATGGTTTCCAAATATGAATGTATCATTTAGGCTATTGAGCCTGGGATAGTATGGATCCTAGAAATGGGATATGATATCATAAAAGAATACATTTTGGGTACTATAAATTATATCTTGAGCTAATCAAGGGACACCTCTGAAGAGAGGTATGAAGGATATGAAGAAAATTCCATGAAATTCCACATGGAAAAAAAGGAAAAAGACTATAAAAAAGATAGTTGATAAGATGAGTACACAATTTGTAGAGGCAATGTGGCTTACTAAAGAGAAAGTTGAAAAGGTTAAAGCAATGTCTAGTTCACAAAGAGGATCATCAAGTATTAGAAGATCTAGTAAATCATCTACCACTCCTCTGGTTTCCCTAAATTCCTCTAGGACTAAGAATTCTATAGGAGAGAAGAGAAAAGACCTTGTAAGTACTTTGATATAGGGGAAAAAACCTTTGGTAAAATAGCAGAAAAGGACTAGAAAAGAAAAGGATACTTTGATAGCACAATAAACAATAGGAACTGTGAGAAGAATAATGAAGAATAAAGCCACAAGGGAAAAGTACATGGGTGTAAATGTGGAAGATGAGGAGGAAGAAGAGGAAGGACCATAACTGATCCAAAAGAGATCTGGTATGCATGAGGAAGGGTCCAGTGCAAAAAGTATCTCTAGTAAGTGCTCATAGTCCTATGAGGTTGGATTCTTTATTCAATGGAATTGTGGAACATGAAATGTTAGAGAAAACAACTTCTCTATATACCAATGTTGATGAGGTGGAAATGGCCACATTTTAGGAAGAAAAGTACATAATTACTTTTAAAGTCAATATGAATAATATTGAAAAGAAATTTCCTAAAGACTTAAGGACTACACTATATGCTAGAAGATAGGAGGCTATTGAGGAAGAGGTAAAGTTAAAATCCTTTACCTTAGAAAAGATTAGTGCACCTCTTTCAAAAGAAAATAAGGCCACATTGGTTAGGTTGTACAATAGGGAGTTTTGAATGAAGCAAAGGGTGACCACCCTCATGAGTAGAGATCAAAATAATCTTGAAAGTCTTTGAAATGAGACAATTCAGAGGGTTGTAGAGTTAGCATGAAGATTGGGGATGATTCCAGATAGTACAAAATAATTGCATGATAATATGGCTGCCCTAGATGCAAATATTGCAAAAGAAGAACAAGAGGATACTCAACATGAGCATGAAACTGAAGAAGGAAATGTGTAGGATAATGTTCTTCTAGAAGTGGAAGAAATAGATAAAGAGAACATTATAGGTGAGGAAAATGTTACTGGAGAGGACACTGCAGTAGAAGATATGTATGGCAATGCTCTAGGAAATAACACCACTGTAGAAGAAAAAACTATTGAAGCTTAGAAGGAGGATATACTCACAAGACATAACACACTTCCTCTAGTATTTGAGGCAAATGTAGAGGATACTCAGGGCTGCCCAAAGATAAAAATTCCTCCAAATAACAAAGATCAATCTACTGGTGAAGACGTGCCTATAAATATAGTAAAGAGTGATGATAGAGGTCTGAGGAGAAAAAGGATGAGGATGAATCCGTTAATGATGAGAAGAAGGATCTGGAAAAACAAGTTAATACTGGTAATAAGGAGAAGGCTATAAAGGATAGTACAAATACTACTTGAGAATCTTTTGGTACCTTCAAAGTTTCATTAAAGAACTTATTAAGAATGGAGCTCCAGTTTCAACTAGTAGTGTCTGCCAAGTTATTGCAACTTCCAATGGAATAGGGGAAAGTGGACATAGACAAAATCTCTCTAGTACACAAGCTTCAACTAGGGGATGATTTCCATGCTTCTACTTGGAAATAAATTCTAGAGACTCATCAAAAGAGTGTAAAGACCATTGATGAGGTGTTAAAGATTCTTCAAGAGAGCATACTCAGAGTAAGTATCAATAAATCTCTATCTAGTATGGAGAATCTACAATTTTTTCTCGATTATTTCAAAGTTTATTTTAGTGGATTGAAAGATAAGTTAGAGAAATGAGAAGGGGTTTTGGAAATAACGAATAAGTGTGCTACCACACACAACAAATTTTAGGATAATCTCAAAAGTGCATAGGATTTCTCGGTGGAAGAAAAAGTGTTATTTGTGTTTTGCATGAAATGGTCGAGCTCTATAAAGAGAAAAAAGATGAGATAGAATTAATCGAGTCCCAAATAGATAAAGCTTACAATGCTTATATTTGGTACAATATTTGGATGGAAGAACAAGGTCCACAATATAGAACCTACATTTAAAGCTCTTTCGTCTGGAAGTTCAGAAAGAAAATATTATAATGTAGTTTGGTCATCTCAGGGATTTGGTGAACACTAAGTTCATATCTATTTACAATCCCTATTGAGTGATGACAAAGCTTCAAAGCTAAATTTGGTACCGAATAGTTTGGATGATTCCAAATAACTCTTCATCGAATTTGAGACCCAACACATAATGCTTGTCCTAGCCAAGAAGATTTGGGAAGAAGGGAAGCAGGAGTGGCAATCACATCTTAAGAAGCTACAGGAGTCAAACACTTCTTTTTAGTGATTGTATTTTATTTTATACATTTCAATTTATTATTAATATTTTAGTTTATATAGGCAGATGGTATATGCTAATTTTCTAGTGCAAATATTACCCTTAGGGGGAGAGAAATTTTTTTAGCTTCTTATTCTCTTGTATATATAAATACACACACACACATCAGTTATGGGGAGTTATGTTATATGAGACACATGTTTTTCTCCCCTTTCACTTGATGTCAAAGGGGGAGAGTTGTTTTGTAGAGAAAATTTTGGCATGTTTCCATCAATGAAAAAGGGGGATATTGTTAAAATATTAAGGAGTTTGCAATTGACTTGATTGTGGGAAACATGAGCACAGAGTATGAAAATAAGTTATATAGTATGTAGTTCAATGTTGCCATTGATGTCAAAATTATATTCTGGTATTAATATCACCATGTAGACTAGTTTATATAGCTTAAACATGTTTGAAGATGGTTGTTCAGTGCAAATTTGCAAGAATGTTTGATCTAGTAAAGACAGTGATATGAAAATTTTGCTAAGTGTCAAAAAGATAATACGGTGTACAAAACATCCTGTAATTGGGTTTGCATCGGTTTGTTGTGTATAATATTTCTCTATAGTTTTAATATATTTTTCTTGGATGTTAGAGGAACTAAAATCAAGAGTTTCACATTGTTTTGAGTTCTGGTGTTGAAGTTATGAGTGACATTATATTAGTTTGATAATAGTAGTGATCTGTCATTAAAACATTTACAAAATAAGTTGCACTTAACCCCAAGCACAGATTTTCTCGATCGTAAAACATAATTTTATTGTTATGTTCTTTAACCGTTGAAATTGTAGAATTAGGTTCACTTAATTCTTTACACAACTTGAAAAAATTAACTAATTACTTCAATTTTGTAATTAAGAACTCAAAAAGGAATCAAAATACTGAAAGGAATAAGAGAGAATAGAGAGACGACAAGGAATTTTCTAATGGAGTTCACCCATATATTTGTGCTGTCTCTGGGTCTTCTTCTCAATGTAGGACTACTTTATTAATGACGCCAAGCTTTAATTGCCTTTGTACATCATCCAAGCTTCAAACCTGCATTACAATTTCTCTCATAGTCTCTCTCAATAGCCGAAGGCACTTTCTCATATCCTCCTTTACTCACATCCAAGGGATAGGCTTCAAATTCCTTAAAATCCTAATTATGCTCAAAGTAATACAAATTAACAATGTCTTTGTGCAACAAAATTCTTCTAGATTCCTATTCTCCAATATGTCTAATTTCCTCCAAGAGAATTCCTCAATTTCTCATTACCCAAAAATACCTTTATAAGCCAAAAATTCCCCTTAAGTACAATTTTATTTTCTCTTAGGGTGTTAACAATAATATATTTTCATATATTTCTTATCCCCTAATTCAAGCTCCTTATCTCTTAAATTTAAAAAAAAACCCTTTTTAAATCCCTTAAGGATTCAGGATTTTAGATTTTAATATTTATGAGATATTATTTTAAAACCCAACTTAGGGCTCCCCTTTTATTCATGGTTGACCAAAATTTAAGCCTGTAAATAGGCTATCATCCTCCTTATATCTTGAAAGAGCCACCTAGTGTGGTGGTTGGGCATTCATAGCAGAGAGGAGGTTGTTAGTTCAAACTACCAGCCTTCCCTTTTCTTGTGGAATTTCCTTGATCACTGTTTAAATAAAAACAACGCCTTATATAATTCCAATAATAGTGCATGGATTATCAATGAGGAGTGAGAATAGGGGAGGAGAGGTTGGGGGTTCGAATCCCCTAACCTATATTTTGATCAAACTGACCACAGCCATAGGTGCCACGTGTCACCATCTGGTTGGTCAACTTCAATAGCATGTTCCATTTCAGCTTGCCATGTGGTTGCCATGTCAACTCCTATGCCTACCACATGTCACCATCTAGTTGGTCTACTTCAACATGTGCCATGTCAGCTTGCCATGTGGTTGCCACATCAACTCCTGCACTTGCCACATGTCACCATTTGATTGGTCCACCTCAACAACATGTGTCATGCTAGCTTGCCACATGGCTACCACGTCATTGTAGGACTACCATGTGTACTACCCTGATTAATCCATGTCAGCATTTGTAGGGCCACATGTCATGTTAATGTCAGCATCCATATGGCCATGTGTCAAGCTAACATCAACACCTGTACCTAGTCAACCCATCTTTTTTGACAACTTTGACTAGTCATATCTCACTCATATAGACTCTGTTTGATGCAATTCAAGTGACGTAAAAATCATCTTGATGAGTTCTTTAACTTGGAATTGTTTATGTATGATTTAGAGATGATCAATTTTTTTGGCCTTGAGTCAACATCTGATATCTCTAACCCCGCTAAACTTTGACCGGGCACAACTTTTGCATCTGACCTCTTTTTTACATGATTCAAGTTGCATCAGGACCATATTGGTGAGCTCCATGCAATGGCGATGCTTTTATCAGATTCTCATATTATGAATTTTTGATGTCTTCTAGATCCTCCTAAATCAAGCAGAGATTTCTAGTTTAGTATGTATGTTTTGGTGAATCTACTTTTCTCTATGAATTGGCATCTAGATTTGTGGATTTGTGGAGATGTTGACAGTTGTCAGTAGCCCCTATATTCTAGGTGGCATGAATTTTTATGGCCCACGTGTCTATTTATGGTTGTACAATTGGCAAATTTTGATGTTAGGTCATTATTGTTGCCGACCTAATAGGTTTTGAGTATCGTGGAGTTTGAATATGTATTGATCCATTATGTGTGAGCTATTATGGGTCCATGCCAACCTATTTTGGTTTGTTATAATTTTGAATCATGGTGCAAATCATGTATGTGTCTATGTTAAGCTAACAAGAAATATTTTGTATAATACATCTAATTAGGCCGACCTAATTGATGTTGTAGGTGTTTGTAGATAAAGCATATACATATGTAAGATTTTTTTTGGTGTTTTGGATATGTGAATGTGATATTAAGTAATTGTTCATGAGATTTGTGCAAATATAAGGAAAATGCAAAACATAGAAGAGTGTTAGTGTAGATCAATATGTATATTGAGCTTTAATAGGACTATATCTTAGCATGTTGTAGATGCATTTGTAACAATTCAAATCCTAGCTATGTACCACCAATCTCTTTTATCTTTTCTTCTTTTAGTGGGAATTGAGTCCACCTGCATTGAGAATTTCTATAATATCTTATAACCAGTTATAATACATTGTGAGTTAATCCTCACCATAGTTTTTCCCATTTTGGGTTTTCCACATAAAAAAATTGGTGTTCATGTGTTCTGTGATGTTGATGGTTGTTTTCATGATTTCCTTTCCTAATATGAATTGAATATGTTATGTCAAATAAATTTTTGAATGTCTGAGTGGTTTAAAAGAATATTGATTAAACCCCCTCTTAGTATTCTAAGTGTTCAAAAAAAAGTACCTAAACCCTAAAGTTAAATCTCTAGGGTTTCACTTTTTCTATGTTTCACAAAATAACCATAATTCATAGATAAAAATAGACAAGCCAAAATATAACAAAAGATATATCTTGGGAAAACCATCAAGAGGGAAAAATCTAGCCTTCAAAAGCATCCATAATCCATCTATTATTTAGCACTAAAATAATACACGCACTTACAAAGTTACCATGAATACTTCTAAGACACCAAGCCTCTCCCATGCATCCTCTATGTGTCCAAGAATGAATCCACACATCCCATGCCATGCTTCACATATGCACTCCTTAGAAAGACTTAATAATGATAGCCCACTCACCCATCTAACCTTAAGCACTAAACATGTGTTTTATTTTATAGATACAAGGTCACACAAATACAAATAGGTGGTAAGATAAAATCGTGTTCCACAAAACCATATGAACAAAAAAATATTGATCCCTCATTTAATATTGGGTACTAAGTTTTCACTTTATTAAATAATTTCCCAAAATATTAAATAATTATCCTATGTCTCCCAGAAAAAAAAAAATATAACCCAATCTAATAATAAAAATTTCAAATTTGGTCCCAAATAATTATCTACTATGACTAAACACACCTTTTAGGTGCACCAAAATTGAATAATTATTTTATTAAAACATTATAATAAATAAATTTATGCAATGGTGTACAAAACTAAATCCTTAGACTCTCCCACTTGTATACATTGCATAAGGGTCAATCAATGAAATACATCATCATAGCCATACATGAAACCACATGAAGTTCCACCATGCTATTGTGCTCCATCAATATACATGTAATAAAACCAAAGTGACCACCATATCAAGAAAAAAATCCTCTCATCCTTCAATGTGCCACCTATGGAAGAAAAGGAATATTCCAAGGTGAAGATGCACCAATCTAAGAATAGAAGCATCAAATACAAGTGATAAAAAGGCTCCAAGCTACTACGAAAGGTCAAAACCCACATGATAGGAAATAGAAACCATAACACATGATAATACATCCAACCATCCATACCTCATAGGTATCAACAAGATCAATAAACTCATGCCAACATATACAACCCATAAACCACAATCACAAGCTCCTTGTATCAAACTTGTTAATGAAGAACATACATATCCAGAAACTCCCACTGCATAGGTAATGTCAAATCTGAAAATGATGAAGGCATATCAAGTCTACCAATCAACACTATACCAAGGTGTGATAAATGATCAGAAAATGAAGTACCAAGAATAATCACAATGATCCACACATGGAACACAAATAACTACATACTCTCTCACAAAACCTCACCACAATCCTCTGAAATTGTAAGAACATGAACCTCTAGGAAGGAACCATAGAAAGAAGAGAGAAAACCTATATTTATCATAACATATCCTAATAACACATCAAAATGCTAACACTATGTCAAGTATGATCTCCTTACAACCCCAAATGAAAAGCCTCAACAACACCCATACACTCAATCTCAAATGTTAAATACAACATAAGAATCATGTATATTGCCAACATGGATGCTATAGACATTGAAAAATGTCATAAGCCTACGAACACCATTTTTCATATCAATTCCTCCTTTTGCTTGGATAATTCAATAGTTTTAATTATTTAATTATCTTCTAAGGTCATATTCCTCTATTAATTAAATAATTCTTAATTATTTAATTAATTCATTTTCTTCTTATTCCTCCCTTGATTAATTAATTAAATTTTATTTATTTAATTACGTCACTAATTAATTCTCTTTTCCTCTATAATTAGATAAATTCCAATTTTATTTAATTGTTTTCCATTTTTCTACTATAATTAAATAATTATTTTAATTATTTAATTATTCATTAGTTTTTTCTTCTATAATTAAATAAATTTTATATATTTAATTATTTTCCACCTTTCCTTCCACTATTAAATAATTATTTTAATTATTTAATATTTTGTCCTTTTCCTCCACTTTTAATTAAAATTCAACCTTTTCTCTTTCTTCTATAATTAAATAATCATTTTTATTTAATTATTCATTTCCCTCTCAAAACAAATAATTTTATAATTATTTTAATCTCCCCTACAACCTCTTTTTTGTGCCAACCTCATTATCCATGCCAACCTTATCTTTTGACATCTCATTTAATTTTAGCCCTTGATCGAATTATTTTATAATTCAATCTTAGACATTCATTTCTTGCCTTAGCCCTAATTTTTCCCTAACCCTATTTCATACTACAACTTTCATTCTTGGCCATCGATCAACATATCTTATTGACATTGAATCTGAACCTTTCATTCAATTTTTTCTTTCTATAAAAGCCACCTATCCTTGTCATTTTCACATGAATCTAGTTCATGTGTAAGTACATGCTATTAGTGAGATAACTATCTTCAGTATTTTTCTATCATAGACATTAGGCTACTATTGCATACTCAAAATCTAAGGGCATCAATTACATTAAAGAAAAATTGAGGTCAAGAAACCATGGCATAGGTGATATTTACATTGTGTTTATGTTTCTTATGTTGGATTGTGATCTATTGTTGGTTTAGGGATTCATAGGTTTAGTTTTGATGCTATTTTACCTTAACCTTAATTTTACCCTAGATTACATATGCAAGCCTCTTTAATCAAGGAAATCATACTCAATTTATCCATTCCCAATTTAGGTAATCATCCTGATAAAAATATACTAAACTCCTAATCAATGAATGATAACATAAATAGTCATATGCATAAGGAGATAACAATGGTAAACATCCATCAAAATGAATCCTTCTAAACCACCTATCCATATCTTAAGATAAATCTATATGAAATATAAAGAAATAAAAACTCATGCTTAACAATCCTCAAATGAGTCTCCCAAAATGAACCACCAAGGCTCAAGATTCATTACCATGAGAAAAGAAAGCATAAAACATAACACATCTGAAACAAGAATTAGTAAATACCTTTTAGATGGTAAACTGCCAAGTAGACCAAGAGCAGGGTATGAGAATGGTCCTCTAGGATCACTAATTCATCATGACTCACTCAAAGAACAATTTACTGTATTGGCCCATCATGAGTTCTCGCATCTATATCCAGGTGAAGGCTCCTCAATCATCCTATTGAAACCTCTGGAGAGTATCTATCTCAAGCAAATGTCTTTAATCCTAAGAAAAATCTATCCTCACCCAAGCCTCCAAGTATACATGAGCACTTGACATTGATTAATCCATGATAAGCTCCACATATAACAAAACATCCTCATGAAGCTAAAAATAAAATGACCAATGTAATCAATACCAAAAGAACCAACAAGATCAACATCAAAGCTCAAACAACAAAATCAAGATCCCAACATGACATCATGATCTGACCATCTCCTCTTAGGAGATCACATGCAACAATACAAACATATTGGTCTCAAGAGAACCTTTATCATGCCAAAATCCTAATCTAGAATCAAGAGTGTTGCCCATGTTTTTAACCCAATCAACTTTAGAATTCTGATCATAACCTTCATGGAGTATAACATACGTTGAAGAGTCTAGCCTGTCAAATCACAAAAAACAATTAATCTTGAGATTCTATAATAGCTAGTACAAAATCCTTCTGTAGATTTGGTCTTGACTCAATTTTACTTCATGTGGACCATTTTTGTGTCAAAATACCTTGCTAATTAGAAAATTTTAAAGTTTAATTTTTTTCTCCGAGTAGATTATGGAAAACATTAAAATTGGAGTTTTAGGTGTCTGAAGAATTTTTTTTTTGGGGGTTATAACTGAGGTGCTCTATACAACACATGGTTAAAATTTTACACAAAATGGGGGATCCAATCAAAAGATACAGTGATTTCATTTTAAGACAATGATTGATTTTAACTTCAATGGTTACTCAAATCCTTGCAAATTATTAGTGTTCAATATAGTTGTGAGAACTATTTAAAAAGGAGACAATGCATTGTTCACATGCTATAAAGAAAGGGCAAGAATAAAGTTAAAACATCATCAGTATATCTCTTTACTTTGTGAGCAACATCTTTAGATGTTTTCCAAACCATCATCAACTCATTTAGCACATGAATAAAGGAAAAATTAAACTTTGAAGAGGCATCAGTATTTTAATTGGTTTCAAAATCATTAGTAGCCCTTACAATAGTTGTGAAAGCCATCCTTAGACCCGACAAAATACCGCTTACTATGTACAAAGAAATAAAAGGTCTATATATGGAAGAATGCATCAATATCCAATGTTGAGAATGCCATCAACAATGCCTAAGAAGTTTAGGCAAAGATGTGACGTACCCATCTAGCTAATGATAGTGGGAATTATTGCAAGAAACTCACAATGAAGGGAGATCCACAAAGTTTTGCAAAAGAAAGAAGAAAGATGTGTAGAAATGTGTGCTAGAAATAACCTTGCAGTAAAGCATCATATTTTCCATCACAACACAATGACAAGGAAATTTTACTAGTTGTAATTATGAGTGCCCTGCTAGATATACATGTTGATTGCAAAAACATAGTTTAAACCTATGATTTGGTTGAAAGAATGCCTCAAAAAGTTGTTTTCTCATCAAATGCAATGTTTTTACATCATGCACAAAATCAATATGTTGAAAAGTCTTTAGAAAATTTCAAGTAAATATAACATGTAATTGTTAAGTCGTGATGCTTCAACTTTGTCAACATCTCATGTATCTACACCAAAAGAAAAAAATAAATAATTGTGAGACCATTGATCTCTCCAAGTGTAGCATACCTTGATATCTACATCAATCATGGGTACATTGGAATGGGTTTTCCAAATAATGAATTATTCTCAATGTGGTTAACTTCACATAGAAGATTAGCTTTAAGAGAGTGCAACTATGCATGCTTACTAAAGTGTCGTAATACCTATGCATAGGAGTTGACCTATTAATGCAAGGTAGTAAATAATCCATTTAGAGAATAGTTTGAAATAGATGCGTGCTCAAGAATCATTATGCGAGTTTAGTTTATAATGAGAACCATCACGTCAAATCTTCAGTTTCAATTATGTCTTGTATCATATGAGTTTTTAGACTGCAATAGTAATGAACATGAAGGCATTAAAGAGGATCAGCCTTTTCTTAAAGATATCCATTATGCAATATTTGATGAGAAGGTTTTTTACTTGCAAATTCAAGAGGCTTTGCACCCTTTACTTGGAATGAATGTAATTGGTATTCGTGAAAATTTTCTCTAGAAAAAATTGGGTCCAAAAGTGGCTCTAAACATTTGTCTTTCACCTTTGTCTTCAAACCAAGAGGTTCTACAAGATAGTGAACATTCTGAGGAGACAGATGTTTAGATGATAGATGGAGATTTGAAGTGGCATGTAGATGGTGCCACAAGTGAGGAAGAAGAGGGAAATGTGACAAAGGGAGAAGCTACAACTATTCTTGGGATCCTTAATTTAGTCAAAAGGCATCCAAATACTCTTAGCTCAGAAGTGTTCTTGCAACAAGTTTTTCAACAAAATGTTTTGGTAGGTACAAACAATCACAATTCTAGTTCTTTTAGGCTTCATTTTCCCTTTAAAAGTGAAGAAAGAATGAAAGTAAAGGAAAATATGATAACACCTAGACTGGCTAGAGGTAGAGAGGTTGAAACAGTGTGACTTGTGAGGTATTATTGTAAGACATTGAGCCACATAATCAACTATTTCAAAGTTATATTTGAACTAGATAATCTAGTTCAAGTTCCATGTCTGCATTTATTTACTCACCCTACTTGGCAGTCTTAGATATCTACTTGGTTGCTTTACCTTGATATTCCTTAGATGATCACACATGAAGGGAAAGCCAAGGTTTTAGATTGTAGAATTACAAAAAAAAAAATAAAGAGCATATTTCATTTGTAAGATAATTGTGCATGGTGATTCCCTCACAATTGAAGGGGAAGGGATGCCAAAGTTGACTATCTTTTTAAGGGTAGCCCTATTGGAATGTGTTTGATTGGTGAATATAACAATGGATTGCCACATATCTTGTGTTAGTTTTGTTGTAGTAGGTAGAAAGCCAACTCATATACTGGATTCATGATAAGGCATATGAAATTATTAGTGAATTTAAAAAATTTCTCAAAATAAAAGACAATTCAGTTACCAAGAATAAGTTATGAAGAAGAAGAAAGGGGAAGAGTGTCTTTCATAAATTATTTTCAAGAATCAATCAATTTTTTTTTATAAAAGATAAATCCATTTGTGAGGGTTTTGAGAAAAGATATTGATTATATGTCTAGTCAAAACAAAACTTTTGTTCTTTCAACAGGGCCATTTGTACACGGAGGAAAAAGTCTTTGAGTTCTTACTTCATCAAATGAAGAAGAAGACATTTTAATCTTTGAGTCATTTGTCTTATTTTTGATTGAAATATTTATTTGAGAAGATACAATATTTCTTTGGTGTAATCTCTGTTATATCTGGTTGTGGGTGTAAGTGTTATAGGATTTTAAGTGTTGGGCAATTTATGTTTCAAGTTATGTTCGGAAGAAATTGCTTCTTATTCTCTTGATTATTTCATGTGTAATGGATGATGTTTGTGTCATTTATTTCTACCTCTTTTTTATTTCAAGTTTTTTTCAATTGCACTTGTATCATGTCTATGAGCAAGTGTCATTCTGCTTTTTGGTCAAAAGCATACCTCATTTCGTTAAATTCAAAAAAACCAAAATTATATCATACGAGGGAGTTGCCCCTCTAAATGCTTATGATAGTTGTTAACTCCATAACAATTTATTTATTTTTTTGGTGCATATTATTATTGTTTGTTGGGAAAGCTCATTTATTTTCATAGTTACAAAACTATTTTCCAATAGTTTTTCATGACTCCGCTAGGAAAGAATCATAATGCTAGTGTCTTCTTTCCTTAGATATTTGAAGGTACATCCCCTGGGATTGAGGTTGGTGATTCTATTAGATGGAATGTGTTCATAAAAATTTTTTGGTAGAAGAGTTCTAATGTTTCTCTTTCAATCTACATCATGGCATTGGTTTCACCTCAACCATGGGGTACTCATTTTGGGCATTTATTTCTGCCACAATATTCAACCTTACCTTCAATTTCAAGAATTTTTTTTCTAAAATTCAATGGAGAAGACCCACAAGTTTCAGATGATCATTTTTAATCCTTCGCCATAGCTTGTGTAGTTTTGGGGGTGAATGAAGAAAATGTGTTCATTTGATTATTTGTTGAATCTCTCATTGGAGTTGCTGCAAGTTGGTTTCAATCCTTAGAAGATGGATTCATTACTTGGGACAACTTGAAAAACAAGTTTCTTGGGAGAGTAAAATCAGTAGTTGATGTAGGTACACTTGTATGTTAATTTTTTTACATTCAAAATAAAGAAGATGAACATATGAGAAAGTTTGTGGACTGGTTCAACATGTGTTTAAAAAGGATTCCTCATGATGATCAGCCAAGTGAGAAAAATCATTTGTCCATTTTTGTTGTAGCATTACAACCTAAAGTCAAATTCTTCTTAAAGCAAAGAAAAGTTTGTGACTTAGAGGTTGTGAAACAAGAAGTTATTAGAATTAAAGATGATTTGATATTCTGTGGGCTTTGGAAAGTAAAGAAGATTGAAGAGACTCCTAATCAAGTGTGGACACAAGAGGTGAATCATTCATCTTCTTTGTTTGAATACACTAATTTCATAGGTTTGGGTCAAGAATCTTTTTCAAGAATTAACCAAATTGATTCATGTATTGAAACAAGAGCTAAAGTATATGGTGTACATTAGAAAGAAGATAAGGACGAGTCTATTGATGCTTCGAGTGATGAGGAAAAACATGTTTCTTCTGTTGGTGTAATTAATATTTAATTACACTTTGCCTAAGTTTACTTAGGCATATTTAATTCCTAATTTATAGGTTCTATCCTTATCTTGTTGAGCTATCTTGTTGCTCAAGATAAGATTAGGTCTATGCATCTTTTCTTTTATAAAGAAAATTATCTCTTGTAATTATTTTGTACTTTGAATATATCAATTTGCACATTTTTTGCAAATCTCTCCTTTTTTGTTTTTCTCTTATGTGGAAGGTGATTTTTCTAGTTTGCAAAAAAAAATAAAAAAAAATAATAATAAATCAAAAAATCTTTGTATTTTTTGCATGGCCAGTTCATTTTTGTAGTGCCACCATTGCACCACTGGGCGGCCACCACCACACCACCGGGTAGCTACTACCACCAGCGGCTCAGCCTCCAGCTTCGTCGGCATTCATATCCGCCCCCGAGGGCTTCAATCGGCTAGCGGAGGTCACATCTGGAACCGGAAGCCCTGGGCTCCTAGCCCCCACTAGTACGTAGCACTCGCCCTAGTCCTATTAGTGACCATGGGTTTCGTTCTCAGCCCCCGCCGATCCTCAGCCCTCGCGGGCTTAAAACAAAGTAGTTGGGTTCTATGGGCGACCAACGATCGGCTTAGCATCCCGCCGGATCTCCAACCCCAGCCTTGGTCATATGAGCAACCAAGGGCTTTGGCCTCTATCCCAGCACACCAGCCCTTGGTCCTGCATGCGACCAAGGGCCTTTTTTTTAGCCCCTGAGGGCTTCTGGGGGCCAAATCAGACCTTTTTGGACAACTTTCACGGAAACAGGCATAACTTGGGCATACGGTGTCCTTTTTTTGCAAACGAGATATTGTCAGAAATTTGTTTCGATGCTCTATGTAATGGTATATGTGTGATTTTCTGGTTTTTCTTTTTTGTTTCCTTTTTTAGCCTCGAAAGTCAGATGTTTCCATTTTCACTCTGGGAAGCATATCTTTTGACTCGCTTATCCATTTTTCACAATTTTCACGGCATTGGAAAGTTGGTTTCGGCCTCTATGAAGATCTGAGGTCATTTACAAAATATGTGTACCTTATTTTATGCATGCATTCATTTTTGTTTCATGCACTAGGTTTGCATTTTCGCTTATGTTTATGTAGTTTTGCATTATCTCCTTTTGCAATCATTGGGTATTGTAATAACGAATTGATAGAAAGTTCCATTAAGGGGGGTTCTTGCATCCATATTTTGTATTGGTGACAACTCGCATGAGTTTTTATGGTTTCCTGTTGTCTCCTTTTAGCTTCTTTCTTGCTTAGCTAGACACATCTTTGGTTTGCTTCGGTTCACACTTCACATTGGGATTTTATGGTTCTTGATCCGCATTGGTTTAGATCTTTCTCATTTGGAGGCCATTTTTTTATGGTGAATGTTCTAGAATCTCGATGGTACTCATCCTATGAGGAATTTTAGTTTTAGTTTGGTATTGGCTTCGAGAGACACAACTTCCAGAATTTGTCATCATTATGGGTCCTTTCATCCTTTCATCTACTGTTTCTTACAGATTCCAGGGTTGATCCTGTATGTGAGTTTCCATTGTTCCTTGGCATCGGGTCTACTATTGCATTTGTGATTCTGATATGGTATTTTGAAAATAGAAGTATCTTTCCTTGCTTCCTGGATTTGGGGTTCTAGTGTTGCTTCATCAAAGTTTTTCCAGTGCTTCTTCGTAGCAGTTCATCTCTCTGAGGGGGGGTTTTTCCCACTGGGTTTTCTCTCTCTTTGCATTTGTACATGAGTACCTAATCAGGCCTTGTTGCCAGGACTCATATTTGCATAATAATATGCTTCTCCCTAAGTTGCACTTATGGGGGGGATGTTGGTGTAATTAATATTTAATTACACTTTGCATAAGTTTACTTAGGCATATTTAATTCCTAAGTTATAGGTTCTATCCTTATCATGTTGAGCTATCTTGTTGTTCAAGATAAGATTAGGTTTATGCATATTTTCTTTTATAAACCAAATTATCTCTTGTAATTATTTTTTACTTCGAATATATCAATTTGCACATCTTTTGCAAATCTCTGCTTTTTTATTTTTCTCTTCTGTGGAAGGTGATTTTTCTGGTTTGCAATCAGATCTTGGTTTCTCACATCTTCTTGTTCAAATATTAATAGTCATCATACTTGGTCCAAAAATTTAACAATTCCTATTGCATCTTGTGAAAAAATTTATAATGACATGAACAACCAGAATGGTACACTAGATATTCTTCCAAACTATGCTCAACTAGAGCATGAATTTTTTGAAGTCCTCACATTGAATCATGAAGAGGAAAATATGAAAGAAAAGGTTAGGAATTATTTTATTTTTGAGCCATTTAATTTTTAATCTAATTTACAATATGTTAAAAATGAAATGAAAAATGGGTATGCGCAGGATCATCATGGAAAAAACAGGCCCTCAAGTGGAAAAAAATTCTAAAAAAATTAGAGTTAGACAACTTGACGTAAAAATTTGAATAAGTCATCTATATTATTTCAAAAATATGTAAGAATAGAATCTATAGAAAATTGAATTTAGTTTCTAAACTACTAGGTTTATTTAAATAAAAAAAATCTATTTGGTGAAAATTTGAAATTTCAATGCAGTAGTACTTAAATTTCTGGGAAAAAATAAGAAGTAGGTGTCTGTCTAGCCACCCTAACCACAATAAAATGATAATATTTTTTTTATAAGATTTTAGATATAAGTATAGAACTCATGTCTTGATGTGATGGATATTTTTTGTATTTTTTTCCAAGTAAATAATTAATTATGAATTTTTATTACAACTTTTAAAAAATATAAAAAACTCGTATGTCTGACCACCTTAACTTGGTCAAAAATTCATGAATTTTTTTTAATTTTTTTTTAATATTATAGTATGTGAAGCATAGAATGTGTCACTTTTTTCAGATTAAAAAAATGTGATACCATTTGAAAGCTATATATGTTTTTCAATCAGCCTATCAATCAGGACTTTAGTCATAATTCAAATAGAAAATAAATAATAATTATTTATGAAATTCAAAGTAAAGCATAATTTATATTAGTGGAAAGCTTAGAATCTCCTTTAGAAACCCTTTTCATTTCCTCAATGTTGGGTAAAAATAGAGTCGTCAGCTACATACTCTGCACATACCCATCATATCACCACTCTTTGGCCCATCATGATCCTACACATACCCAAATGTTTGCATAAATGAAGATGGTGAAGGTAATGTTGATTTAGTAAATGAAACTATTCAACCCCATTTTGTTCATAATCCAAGTTGGTGTATAGAAATGCTTGAGGATGATTTTCTATGTGGAGAGGGAGTTGCTTCATCTCCTTTGTAGGTTATGGAAGATTTTTTGAGTGAAAAAACCAAAAAACATAACTGCCATTAGAAAGATATGAATCAAGTCATGAGCATAAAGGAGAAATTGATTTATTTAAGGATGATTCTAAGTGTAATGATGTTGTTGTTCATTGTGTGAGTCTTCAACCTATTTTAAGAGGGTTTGATTCATATCAAATTTCATATGAGGGAATGAGAAAATGTGCAAGAAATTACAAAAGTATTTGATGAGAAATGGTTGTTTGGTGCACATTTTAGTGAGCTCTTTCATTTCATAAACTTCAGTTATAGATTCACGATCCTCAAAGGGTACTGGGTTTGGAAACACTTTATTAGTACACACCTCCATTTCACACTAGCATATATTTATCCCAGCTAGTTTATGGCTTTACATAGTCTCATGAGGAAAAAATAGGGTGTTGTACCTAGTCTAGACCGTACATAGGTGTCTTAGGTTTTTTTCCTTTTTCGTTGTGTGTGGGTTGGTTTTAGTTTTGGCTTGGATCAAGTTTCCTCTTCTCCCCTTGACTCTATGGCCCAATGAATTAGCACAGGTCTTGCTCAAAGATGATAGAGTTCTTTGCATTTCAGTAGGAAACACTGTGCCCAATCAAAGCTAGTTATTTCCCATGTTTTTAACTTGACCAATTTTAAACTTCTGATCGTAACGTTCATGGATTCTAACACACCCTGAATAGTGTAGCCTACCAAATCACAAAAAAAGAAATAATTTTAAGATTCTATAATAGTTGGTACAAAATCCTTTTGTAGAATTGATGTTGACTTAATTTTACCTCATGTGGCTAGTTTTTGTTTCAAAAACCTTACCTTTTGGAAACAAATTAAGTTTAAATTTTTCTCAGAGAAAATTATGGAAAGTGTCAAAATTGGAGTTTTAGGCATCTGAAGGAAAAAAGGATTTGGGTTATGACCGAGGTCTTCTATACAAGACATGGTTAAAATTTTGCATAAAATGAGGGATTCAATCAAAAGTTACAAGGATTTCATTTTCGTCCAATGAATGATTTTTAGGTTCAACAATTACTCAAATCCTTCCAAATTATCGATGTTCAATATAGTTGTGAGAAATATTTAAAAAGAAGACAATTCATTATTGCATGCTATAAATCAAGGGAAAGAACATGAAGTTAGAACGTCATGACATATCTCTTTATGTTGTGAGTAGTGACATCTTTATATGGCTTTAAAACCATCATGAACTCATGCTATAGTTGTGGAAACCAACATTTAGCACATGAATAAAGGTGAAAGTAAACAATAAATAGGCATCAATATTTTAATTGGTTTCAAAATAATTGGTGGCTCCCACAACAGTTGTGAAATTCATCCTTAGACTCAACAAAATACTGCTTGCTGTGTACTGAGAAACAAAAAAATTGTATATGAAATAATACACCAATCTCCAACAATGAGAATGTCATTAAAAATGCTTGAGAAGTTTGTGTAAAGATGGGAAATAACCATCTAGATAATGATAGTGGGAATCCTTGCAATAAACTCATAATGAAGGGAGAGCCACAAAGTTTTGCAAAAAAGAAGATAGATGTGTAGAAATGCATGCTAGAACTAACCTCATAGTAAAGCATATGATTTTCCATCACAACATAATGACAAGGAAATTTTACTAGTTGTTGTAATCACGAGTGCCTTGATAGATATACATATCAATTGCAAAAACATAGTTTACACCCATGATTTTCTTGAAAAAATGTCTCAAAGAGATGTCTCATCAAAAGCATTGTTTTCAAATCATGCACAAAATCAATATGTTGAAAAGTCTTTAGAAACTTTCAAGTAAATATAACATGTAATTATTAAGTCATGATGCTTAAACTTTGTCATCATCTCATGTATCTACACCAAAAGAAAGAGGGGGATAATTGCAAGACCATTGAGCTCTCAAGTGTAGCATACCTTGATATCTACATCAATCATGGGTACATTGTAATAAGTTTTCCAAATAATGAATTATTCTCAATGTGGTTAACTTCACATAGGAGATTAGCTTTAAGAGAATGTAGCTATGTGTGCTTACTAAAGTGTCTTAATACCTATGTATAGGAGTTGACCTATTAATGCAAGGTAGTAAATAATCCATTTAGATAATAGTTTGAAATAAATGCATGCTCAAGAATCATTATGCGAGTTTAGTTTATAATGAGAACCATCACGATAGATCTTCAGTTTTGATTCTATCTCATAAGATATGGGTTTCAGACCACCCTAGTAATGGACATGAAGGCATTAAAGAGGATCGGTCTATCCTTAGAGAGATATAGTGTGCAATATTTGATGAGCAGGTGTTTTAATTGGTAATTTAGGAGGCTTTGCACCCTTTTCGTAGCACAAATGTAATTGGTAGTCATGAAAAATGGCTTCAAACATTTTCCTTTTACCTTCCTTTTCAAACCAAGAGGTTCTACATGATATCAAATATTTTGAGGATGTAGATTTTCAGATGATAGATGGAGATTTGGAGTGCCATGTAGATGGTTCCACACGTGAGGAAGAAAAGGGAAATGTGACAAAGAGGGATGCTGCAACTATTCTTGAGCTCCTTACTTTAGTCACAAGACATCCAAATCCACTAAGCTTAGAAATTTTCTTACAAAATGTTGTTGCATGTATGCTACAAGTGTTGTAATTGATGTCAAAATATGGAGATGGTTGGATATGGAGATGTATGGAAGTTTGTGTATGTTATATATGTTGTCATCGATGTATAGTGTGAAGAGATAGTTGGGTAGGAAGATTGATGAAGATTGATGAGAATAGTAGTAAATGGTGTTGTCACTGATGATAACCTATTGAATAGATGTAGAAGTGGTTGTCTAGAGAAGATAAGATGATTTGGATATTTTCCTAAGTACATAACACAGTTCTAGTATTCAAAGAACTAGTATTTTGATTTGCATTGCTCCGCCATAAAATTTGGTTATGTAGTTTTGAGGTAATGTTGGTGCATGTTGGAAGACTTGAAATACAAAGTTTCATGATATGATGTCTTCCACAATCAAAGATAATAGTTCCAGATTATTAGTCTAGAAATACTGATGTAACTGTAACAAAGTGTATGATTGGAATGCTCTGTATTCCATTGGGGATGAATATTTTGGTATGCAAATTTTTAAAATTAATTGAGGATGCATGTAGTATGGTTTCTCCAAGTGGCAATTGTTTTGGTTGTTTACATGTCAAGTTGTGAGTGAACATATGGTTCATTCTATTGTTACTTCACCAGCGTTACCGACCTAAGTATTTTGGGTTGTGTGGAGATGAGTAGAGTTTGGAGCAGAATTATGGGAATAATTATGTCATGCTGACCTATATTAATGTGTTATACACTTTGGTTACCTTTGCAATGTGTGCATGGTTGAGTTTTGAGCCAACATGATGAAGTATTGAATGATACATTAATTGGGCTTACCTAATTTATGTTTTCATTGGTAGTGATATATATAGAAGGTTAATTCCTTAAGAAAGAGCAAGAGAGATACACGATAATTAAGTGTGTGAAATTTAGAGTAGATAAGTGTGAATTTTTTTTGAGGTGAAGAATGAAGTGTGTTAAGTTATTATTCTGAGCTTAAATGGAACTGTATCTTTAGTAAAAGTTAGATGCATTATTAGCAATTCATATTTGGTAGTGAGCCACTCTTTCCTCTATCTCTTTCTATTTTGAGTAGTGAGCCCTTTGACAGGGTGCATTTTCTCTTTTGGATAGTGAGTCCACCAATTGTATCAAACTTTGTAATTAGTTACAATATCTATATTTTGAGCTATTCCTCATTGTGGTTTTTCCCTTTCTTTATTTTCTACATAAATCTTGTGTTCTTGTGTTCTTTGTTGTGATGCATGCTTTATATGTTCCTATCCATTACTTCAAGATTAATGTGATGCATTGAATGAATTTTTAAGTTATTAAGAATACTGATTCACCCCCTATCAATATTTTTGGTGTTCAACAATTGATATTAGATCTTGATTCGTTCAACACATAGCTACAAGGAAGCATCCTATTCCTTCGAAAGAGATTATCCTTGAAGGAATTACTAAAGAAAATTGCATAGTGGACATGGAAGGAGAACTCAAATCAGCTCTTGATAATTTGGATAAAGTAGAAGCTAAGAACAAAGATTTGAATCAAGGAAAGAAATGAGAAGCTTAAGCAACCAAATGAGACTATCACAAAGTTGAAAGTGCATGTTTAAGAAGGTAAAAGAGTTGAAGGTTGCCTAAATGTTAACCTGAAAAGTAAATATGAAGAATGTTCAAAATTTGAACAAGAGATTGTTAGTTTGAGATTAGATCTCGAGAAAGCAACGATTCAAAAAGATAAATTAAAGAAGAGTTCCTCACTGCTTGATGAGATGATTACTAGAAAATATGGTTCTAAGCACAAAGAAGGATTAGGATTTGAGAAAGGTGAAAGTTCAAAGGTAGTTGAGACTCCAAAAAATGTTGAAAAGAAAAATGATAAGAAGGGAAATGCAAGAAAAATCCAAAACTAGAAGACATATATCAAGAGACAACCTATCATACAACCAAATGCACAAAGTTACCCACCCTTTAATGGCTATTATTATTACTGCAATAAGTTTGGACATAAATATGTAGAATATAGAAGAGAAAAATAAAAATATTCAATCTTTTCCTTGTCAATGCTATACATACAATAGGTCTGTTCATAGAGCTAGTGAATACAAAAAATAGAAAATGAATGATTACAATAAAGGCATGATGTCTCAATATTTCAATGGCTATAGTTATGCATGCAACAGATTTGCGCATAAGGCTAATGAATGCAGATCTAGAATGAGTGAAAGCAAGATTGTTCAAAAAGGTGTCGTGTGTTACAAATGCAATAAACTAGGACACAACAAAGTTTTGTAGAAGCAGAAATGTGAAACCCTCTATTTTACAAAAAAAGGCTGAAAAATGAAAAATGAGATGTACAAGATTTGGAAAAATAAATAAGAAAGATAAGCGAAGTATGAGTCCCTAATGTAGATGTTTCCTTTAGAAACTTATTGAAAAACTTTGTCTTAGGGGGAGTTTTAGAAGAAGATCCTTAATCCCCCACCAAATTTGTGGTTCTAACATTCTCAACACATTGGTATATGTGTAGATCAACATGGAAAATCTAATGATGTCATTTCTAGTATGAAAATTCTTGTTATAGAGATTTACAGAGTGATTGAAGGTGACTGTGACTGGATAGTTAGGGTTTGTCAAATTTTTGGCCTAACATTGTTCACTGCAATTAATGCACTTTAGGTCTTTTGAAAAGGGTTTTATATGTTTTTTTCATATAGAAAGTTTATTTGTAATCGAGCATTTGAAGAGTCAATAAGTAGAGCAAAGGAGAAGTGAAGTGTTTCCAAAGTGTTGTGTGAAACCCTACCAACAAAAAAATTCAAAGATATTTATCATTTTCTAATAAAATCCTAGTTTTATAAGTGGTTCACAATGTTTACTCCTCAAGTAATTGATGTCTTGGAATGGAAAAGACCTAAGTTCAAGAAACACCCTTTCAAATCCATGGAAATAGATTTATAAGGCATATGTTTGAAAGTTTCGTATGGTGTAATACATACTGAGGATGTGTGAATATACATTCATGTGAAAATGAAAGAATATGATCAGTCAAAGTTGGGAGAATTTTGGGTTAATGAGCTCACCAAAGATGTTTTTGAGTTGAAACTAGAACTTGAGATCCTGACAGAGAAGAAGCTAGATGTATGGAATAATTTTTCAAACTTCTATTATGAGAAAGTATGGGTTAAGTATGTGTAGGTATATATCCATGACAACTTTATGTGATTGGATATTTCACACTTAATAAATAAGCAAGCTATCAAGGTAGTAACTAGTTTATGCTTTGAATAGCCCATTCCATCGATGAAGGTCGTGAAGAATGAGTTGGTTACAAATCTCACCAAAGTGAAATTTGGCAAGTGTGACATGAAAGTGAAGGATATAGATGATCCAAAAATTAAATATGCATCCATGATGATCGATTACAAGATATACTACACCAACATAGATAATTTAGTGTTGAAAAGTTCTATTCATACTGCTCACTAGATGGATAAAGAAGGTTTGGACAAAGATCTATGCAAGTTCTTGAGACAATAGTTGATGAAGAATCTTCGAACTTGACAAAAGGGTCTTGGTACCCATTCTGGTCTGGTACCCTTATCATACGTTTTTGTTTTACTTCCTAAAATAATTTCCTAGTGTAAAAAATGTTGTGTGGATGGATAAAATTCTTGTTGCAATTTAGGTTAGGGATCACTTAAGAAGGTTTGGAAGCATAGAAAACCAAAATAGTATTTTATGGTCTTTTTTGGTTGTTTTTAATGAACCAAACTTAATCTCATTAGCTATCTATGAATTTTCCAAATTCAATGATCAATAGTTTTGAGGATTGGCCAACGAACAAGTGAAAGCTTGCTATGCTTTCTCTTTGCACTTTGGGTTCTGCAAGGCCTAGGAGGGTGTTCCCTACAATGTATCTTATGATCCTCTTGTGCCAATTACCACATACATTGTAATTCAAGCAGATATTTCTCCTTTAGTTGTTTAACAGATAAAATACCTCAAAGATCTAGAAAATCTTCATGGTAATATCTAACTTAAACATGAGAAAATGGTATACATTAAGCTCGACATACATTCACACTAAAAGTAGAGATTAAATTTTATTTGAATGTAGATGCTATAAGAAATCTTAGGAGATTGCAACATTAAATGACAAGTGTCTTATCCTAGGGTGGAAAATCCTAAACCTTGTAATTAAAAACATACAACAATATTATTCTTGTCATTACAATGCCTATAAATTATGCCTTACACCATTAATACCAAAGACTCGACAAGTAATACTTAGTGATCTGTGCATACAATTGCATAAACTGTCATTCATGTTAATACAATTTAACTCATTCTTTGAATAAGAGTAATAAAATTAAAAAAAAAATTCAAGGAAAGATAAGAAGATGAATAATAGAAATTTTTGATTACTTACATTCAAAATTTATGCAATGTTTACAGTGGAGAACACTGGCCTCAAATATCTTGCCATTTATATATGAAAAGATGAAAGTACTGCTATATAATTACCATTACAAAATTCAAAGACTCATAAGACCATAAACAAGACTAAATTCTATTATCTAGACTTGTTACAAAATTTCTCTTTGAGACCAATCTGCTAGAAAATCCTTACAATTGGCCTTAAATTATATTTTAAAAGAACAAGGGAGAAAAAAATCTTTAGGCTAGATTGTACACATGCCATGTATTCATTTGACAATCACATTCTATTAAAATGAAGTCATATTTTCCCAAAAAGGAGGGAGAATTGTCACATAAGTAAAAAACCATTTTTATTTGTTGATGAAGATTCTCTTGCCTTTTGAAAGGCAGTTCAATCAATGTAAAAGATTCCTTTCATGAGCTAAGCCCTCATTCCATGTGCTCTAAAATTTGTAGATGAAAAACTTAAAGTGAACAAAAGAATACAACATGGTAATTCCACATCTACATTCCATATCATCATGTTTGAACCTAAGAAGATGCAATATTTGAATGTTGATATATATGTTCACTATTGTTCTTGCAACCTTCAACCCTAAGGAGAAACAGAATGCCTAAACTATGGGATTCAATATTTAGGACAAGGAATCTACACTATCAATAGGTTGAAGACAAGAAAATCCAATGAACAAGGCTATGAAATCCTTCTGCACTTTGAGCTCCACATGACTTAGGAGGGTGTTCTTAATTGTAAGCCTCAATGTATGATAAACTCATACCAAGAAAAAAATTACAAACCTATGAAAGTGGATAGTTCTCATATATATGAGTGATGGGTATTTTATATTCTACCAGGTTCAAGCATAATCCCATTTGGACTAAACATTGATGAGAACACAAAACTTAGCTATCTTCATCTCAAACACATAGAGGGTTATTAGATGAAATTCTCTTAAATTTAGCCTCTATACTATTTCAAATACCACATGAAGATACAAGGAATAAACATAACTTAAACATGAAAGCAAAAGAGCATGATAGACATTAAAGAGATTTGAATGATATAGACTATTTTGAAAATGCCTTAGGCTTTGTGATAGGTCAGTGCCTAATCATGGGCCACAGAGTCAAGTATAAAATTACAGCATAGATCCTATCAGTAAACTTGGTTCAACTAATGGATTAAAAATATGTTAATGCTTTACATTAACAAATCCACTCATATTATCATAAAGTTCTACTTACCAATCCCACTTGTGCACTCTAAATCAAAGTTATCTGATCAAATTAATTTGACTCTTTGTAACTTGAAAGAGAGCCATGTCTAAACAACACAATCAAAAGAAAGAAACAATTAAAAATTCAAACATCCATGATATATTGAATTCATATGATTAAAATATTACAAATTTGGAGACAACTTCATGACAGTAATATATTGTTGCACAAATTTGCTAACTTTTTCTCATAAAACCCAACTATTACAATTTATATACTCCATTTATGACTCAAACTCAACAGTATTCGAACTTACTTCCTAATTCACAATTTCAAAACCTGGACAAATGAGATGGAAAGAAAAGATATAGAAGCAAAAGAAGCCCTAAAATCCATTTGTAGTTGACATTTGGCATCTTCAGCTCCCTTGATTAATAACTACTTCCAGTACTTGAAAAAATCTTCAGTCTGCCTTTGATTCACACCTCTTGCATTCACTTGATGTGCAACAAAAAATATTCTCCACCTTGAAGTGTCACCATTATTCTTCATTCTGTAGTTGAAAAATATCTTTGTTTGCAAAATATTTCACCTCCTCTTCCATTTTTCACCCTGGTGCATGAAAATTGGTTTTGTTTTTGCTCTCTCATGAAATCCCTTACTTCTCCATATTTGCATTTTTCACTGAGAGCCTTTAAAAGGGTAATTTTTTTAAAATAATACATTACCAAGAAAAAATAAATGTTACCCATGCCTCCCCCTATAATTCACTTTATATATAAAAACCTTACCACTTACAAAAAAAATAAATGCTTTTAAATACTATAGCTCATCAAGCAACATTTTAATATTCTTTATGTTTTTCCTTTAAAACATTTTTTCGGGCCCACCACCGGCTACCCCACTCAACCACAACTTTTTGTGTGATGGAAACTTTAGTTCACAAGGGCTTGCAGGAAAATACTCCTTTCACAATTCCCCGCTTCCCTGCGCTCTCGTGTAACTTGATGTTAGCACTAGCTCTTGTGGATTAGCGAGCAAGGGTGAGGATGTTTCCACGTCCATCCAAGTTTGCTAGTTGTTGATTGAATATTTTCCCTAACTTTTACTCTACCAGTTCATCATTGAATTTGGTGGCTCAAGAAAATGCCTCTTAACAAAAAATAGACCATTTTACTATCCAACAAATCAATTGTATGAAATTTGAGGACTTGCCAAATATGCTCTTAAATATTCATTCATAATCTAGCCACTATTCAACTTCATGGTGCATTTGAGCTGCATATAGTAAGCATTGGGTGCGGAGTGAAATAGAATTTCCTCAAACAATTTTGATACATTTTCACCTCGGGTGCAAATAGTTCCCATTCAAAGTAAAAATGTACCACATTTTCTCGTGCACATCAGACAATTGAACAAAGGTGTTTCCTGCAACAACTTATAAAATTGTAAGAATTTCCTTTGCAACATCAAATTGATCCCTTCCATCGAGCACAATGACTGTACCATGTAGCACAAACAGTTCTTGGTCTTTTCCAGCACTTTAAAATATAGCTCTCTAGCT
Organism: Sequoia sempervirens; assembly: GCA_007258455.2. Taxonomy (NCBI): domain Eukaryota; kingdom Viridiplantae; phylum Streptophyta; class Pinopsida; order Cupressales; family Cupressaceae; genus Sequoia; species Sequoia sempervirens. The sequence continues at coordinate 298,713,976 of VDFB02058242.1, read as the reverse complement.
ATCCCAAGATGTGTGGCCACGTTCATTGAGTTCCTCCCTCACTGCGCAAAGAACTCTAACAAAATTCCTCTATCCTCTATGCTTTAATGGATTTCTATACCCTTCTCCAACACTCCCATCTTCATGATTCCCCCAACAGATCATTGGCCCTGGTCTCTCCCTGAAAAAGTTCATTTCCTCTAGTCACGAAGATCAATGCTTACATTCAACCATAGGAAATCTCACACAGTTCCACGAACCATGCCTAGAATTACAAACCATGCACTCATGATGCAGGCATCTGAACTCTTTTCCTTTTTTTTTAATGAATTCCCTTTAATTGTTTGGCACAAACCAAATGATAAACATGCCAACAATTGAGACTTGCACACACCACTTCCTTTCCTGGCAAGACCAAACCCTTGCATCTTTTGGAGAATTAACAAGAAAAGGTAAACAATGTTCATTTTGAAAACTTCCTTCCTACACATTTTGTTCATCCAATCTTTTAAATAATTCTCTAAAATCCCCTTTAATACTTTTTAGCCTACTGCTGATGAAAGTAGTTTTTTCTCAATTTTCCCCCTTCAGAAGGCATTGAAGACAATATCCTTCTTTGATGTTTTTTGACCACTAAAGTTTCTAAATAAGTCTATCTATTTCTCAAAAGTGGACTTGTTATCTTTATTTGTCTATTGTGATCAATGAGTTCAGATGTATTAGGATGGAAATTAATTGGTGGTTGAAAAGGAAAATCATCTAAATCTTTGTTGCACTTCAAAAGGCTAGTGCACCTTCTTGTAACTAAAGAAGAGCTTTCTATATAGTTTCCACAAGCATCACTAGTGGCATGCAACTTGGTTGATTGATCCTAAATTTCATCTGGGTTTGTCTTTGATGGAGTGGTTTGGAACTAGATTGCATGTTCGTGTCTCAAATTTTGTTCTTTGATTACACATTTATCTGTTACTATTTTTTTGTTGAGGTTTATACTTAGAAGCATTATCTTTGAAACTTCCTAATTGAGTAAAGCATCCCATGTCCCCATGTGGGCCCTGCTAAAATATTTTTACTTTGAAACAAAATTCTATCTTGAATTGAATTGAGGTTGTCTTTGAATGCTCCTGGCATGAAAAATTGAAGTGGGTAGTCATTAAAATTTTCTTTCTAGCACACTTGCACAATGATCAAAACTAGCTAGGTGGGCTTTGGAATCACCTTGGAAAACAAATCAAACAACCTCTTGGATGCATGAAAATGTATAAGAATGCAAAAATTTGATCCAAGAATTCAGTGCAACAAACAGCTTGGAAAAATTCTTCCCAATGTGCAAGATATTCAATTCCAAAGTGGCTCACTCATACTTTTTTGCAACTGTACCTGTCGAAAACCAATTAGGGCTCACCAAGTCACCTCCTTGAAAAAAATTCAAATCACCTCCTAGAAAGATACCTCTAGAAACATTAGATCATTTAGGTCCATCAAGTATGTGTGAAAGATAGATTTCCTTCAATCCATGTTCTTCACAAGATATGAATGGTCAAACTTGACCACTTGAAACATTCTGGAAATGCAAATGTAAAAATAAAACAAACTGCATTTGCTTTTGACTTGGTAAAAAATATCAAACTTGATCTTGTGGCTCTGAAACCAGACTAGGGAGCATATGAATGTGAGGGGAATGCAAGGAACCAACCCATTTATTATGCAAGATCATCCATATGTGAAATATCAATCTGAATAGGAAGCCACTTTGTAGGCATTAGAACTTGCAAACAACAAAAATGTCTTAGAACACTCCAACTTTGCACTTCAAAAACTTATCAAAACTCATAATAGAGGGTTGAAATCTAACATACATGTTCACATATGTCAAATTAATATGCCCACAAAAGGATTTGAGATGAAAATCAACTAGCTCCGATTTATGACCTTCCAATGTAGGTCACTTAGGCAGATTTTTTAGGTGCCATAGGTGGCTCCAAATAGGGATACATGCCTATTGGGGGCATGGAAAGATTCGAGATCTATGGTAAAGGAGACCAAGTGCTAGAACCATTGGGTGACTTAAAACTGATCCATTATGCTACATTGGAACTCATTTTTCCAACTTCATTCGGTGGCCCTAGGCCCCCAAAAATGAAGTACCAATATTTACCTCTATCAAACACTCCATTCTCTATTGTCCGTAGTAGGCCAAGTTTGAAAGCACTGCTATGAACTACCCACAAACTAACCCTATCACTAGCATTACCATTGACCATCACTGCTACATGTCTGAACTTTCCCCTGTCACCATTATTTCTATCAATCTGCAATATGCAATCTGCAATTAGAAACTAACTAAAAATATTCATCATCACATGACACATATGTGCTATATTCATGACATGAAACATGTTCATACTGAAAATAAAATTCCTTTCTCTTCATCTTATTCTCATGCTCCATCAAAATACCTTCCAACTGAACTAGAAACTGAAAGTGTTCATACTCTTCCAAGTAGTCGACATCATGATATTCAACCTTGTCTGCAACATCTGTATCAAATGTAAAACATTCATAAGGAATTCCATCGAGGAGCTCATTATGTTTTGATTGGTTTGCTTAAGGCCACATTATAACCCTATTTTAGATGCATCATCAGAGTTCTCAACATAGAGTGGATTATCTATGCACCAATAAGGATCATCATTTCTCATTTATAGTGAATATGGAGGCTCATCAACTAAGCGATTTTCTATTACATTCATTGCTATCACAAAAGCCTTTACCTTCTTAACATGAAGATTGAAATATTCCATATCATAATTGTATTGAAAATCATTACAGTCACTAGAAGAGCATACAAATATATTTTCAACTTCATTCACATCATTAGTAGTTAACATCATTGATTCACATTTTGAAAACTCTTCATAGGAAGAAAGTTGTTCCTTCTCAAGAAAACATGTGTTCCCATCAATATCAACATATTTTTTATTTGAAACAAAGGATTCTATTTCTTATTCATGATAATAATCAAAATCAATAGAGAATTGATCATCCTCAATGTCATAATCATTACTACAACAAGAGGAATCATGAATACTTAAACTATGTTCAAAATTTTCAGACTGAATGCTTAGTCTTACGTCTTCCATAGGAGCATAGGTAGTGGAATCTTCAAAAAAATTGAAGCCTAGGAAGATATCAAAGATATATTTAGGCTCCTACTCTATAGATTGGTTATTTTGACATACTACTTCAACATCACCAATCACTTGGGTTGATTCACCATGTTGAATACTTGAGCCCATTTCTATTCCTTGATTTGAAGAGTTGCAACAAGGGATAACTTAACATACCTCCTATTCTCAAGACCATGTATTTGAAAAATGACAACTATAATCATTATCTACATAACCAGTGAACATGCCAGTCATTTCACTTGCTTCACTGACGTGTATATTTTCAACGTTTTCTCTACTCTCAACTTCTTCATGTGATATCCCACTTCTTGATTCATATTGAGCAACAAAATCATTATCATTACAGATTGAAAACATAATAGCCTTTTGATGATCATCTCTAATCTTTTCAAAACAAGATATGCATTCACACACTTGGTCAAGCCTAACATGCTTCAACTCCTTTGGAAAAGTACTCAAACCTGATTCATAAGATTCATAAAATAAAATCGAAGCACAATTTTTTTTATTTTTTTTTGTGATACTTAGTAATTGCAAATAGAGTATCCATAAATCTTTCATAGAGATCATATGATGATTCTCCTTCATGTTTCCTTATTCAAGGGAGGGCTTGAATAGAGACCATAGGATCACAAATGTATGTAGCTTCTTGACAATTTTTTTGGGCTCTATGTGAACATCATTATGGGATGATTTGCAAGCTTAAAAAATAGGGGTGTAAGTGCTTTGATATTCATTTTCAACTTTTAAATTACACCTTTCATCAACATTTGGTGTATCAGGACAACAAAAACTTGTAGAAAAATGACCCTTTTGCATTCAATATTTTTAGTTGTTTTCAATGTTCATGGCTATATCATAGGCCTGATGCAAGGTTTTAGGATCCTTATCTCTCAACAGTTAGCTCATCACATTATCAAAAGCTCCTAAATAAATAACCAAACACACTACATCACTTAGTCTCAAAACCTCAGGAGTTTTCCTTAATGTTTTAGCAAATCTTCAGTTGAATGTTGAAACCATCTCATCCTCTTTTTTCTAAATGCTCATAAATTTATTGAGCACATAACTAACATTGATTCTTTCACCAAATTGCTTCATGAACACTATTTTGAACTCTACCCAAGAATAGATAGAGCATGTTGGTAAATAAGAGAACCAATCTCTTGCATCTCATTTCAAATACTAAACAAAAAACCTCATGATTACATCCTCAGGGTCAACGTCATAATCATCCATTAGATTATTGATTTCTTGCAGATGCTTATTAGCTGACTCACTCTTTGTACCACTGATTTTTGGTAGCTTATTTATAAGGTTAGATGGAATAACATTTGGGTAACCATTAATTCCATTGAAATTGATGGATCAATGTCTTTTAGTGTTAAAAATTCATTGAAAACCTAGCTAGAGGTGATCACAAACCATGGTTACACTAGGAACCATACAAGGATGCTTATCTTGATGCACTTTGATATGCCTTTTCAAAAACTTTCATAGTAATACAACTATTATGCACATAGTTCCTAGCTTCGTTATAAAACATATGACCTTAAACCCTTTACAAAGTATGACATCTATTTTCATCTATGTTTAAGGTCTATTGCCCATGAGTAACTCTAAGAAAAACAAGCATACTTATACATAATGCTAACTACAACTTTAATCATAGAAGTATGCAAATTTAGTACATTACTATCCTTTCCATTTCTTAGTGCTATTTCACCTAATAGGGAACCAAAAATTTTCAAAACTTGAAGAATTCTCATAAATTTCTTTCAAACATAATAATACTTTTTTAAAAATTTATGAGAATACCTGGAAACTTGTAGCAGTTTCTAACCTTTCTTCATGACTAAAAATTTCGCAGATTTGGAACTCTCTTCACATCTTTAGTAGGTTCATTAGATAGAGTTATCACCTCTTCATAGAGGGCCATACTTCAATTAGTATGAAGCTCCTTCAAGGATGGGTTTCATTCTAGGTCTTCTCCAACAACCAAGTCACACATAAATTATTTGAAATTGTTGCAACAAAACCACTTCCAGGTTTGAAAATTGCTCAATATTTGAACTAGATGTTCAAATTCACCAAATTTTTTACTCTATGCAAATGGATACTTCTCTAATGTTTGATCCCCAATAGAGTCGCCAATTTTTTGGTTATTTTTCTTGCAACCTTAAACCCTAAGGAGAAGCACAATGCCTAAACTAGGGGATTGAATATTTAGGAAAATGAATCTACACTATTAATAGGTTGAAGACAAGAAAATCCAACAAACAAGGCTATGAAATCCTTATACACTTTGAGCACCATAGTACTTAGGAGGGTGTTCCTAATTATAGGCCTCAATGTATGATAAACTCATGTGAAGCAACAAATTTCAAACCTATGAAAGTGGACAGTTCTTAGATATTTGAGTGATGGGTATTTTATATTCTACTAGATTCAAGCATAATCCCATTTGCATTAAACATTTCTGAGAACACATAACTTAGCTATCTTCATCTCAAACACATAGAGGGTTATTAGATGAAATTCTCTCAAATTTATCCTCTATACTCTTTCAAACGCCATGAAGATACATGCAACAAAGATAAGTTAAACATGAAAGAAAAATAGAATAATAGAAGTTAAATAGATTTGAATAATTTAGATTGTTTCTAAAAATATCTTAGGCTTTGTGATAGGTAAGTGCCTAATCATGGGCCACAGAGTCAAGTATAAAATTGTAAGGTGATCCCACAATAGTGGTTTACAATTTTTGGCTAAACTGGACACTTAAATTATTATTTTTAACTAAATATTCACATTCAGGCACCTATAGCGGCTAAACCGTGAAGAATTTGAAAATAACACAAAAGAGAGTCTCGTCACATTTTGTCTGTAGATTATAAAAATATATTTTAAAAAAATTTTGGAATCATTTTGCACTTCTTTTTCCATTTTCCATGAAAACTATTTATTTTAAAAAAATAAATTTTTTAAAAAGGGACATAGACCGTATAATGCATAACTTTTTTTCCATGAAAGATAAAATTCTAATTCTTTCGAATTTAGATTTGTAACTCCGATATCTAGTAAGCCTCCAATTGCTGGGATAGGTTTTATTGAATATTTTTTATTTAATCAAGTTTTGAAGTCAAACTAATTACGACATAAATAACTGTGATAACACAACTTTTTTGTATATACTCAAAAAATTCAATTTTTTATTTTTTTGTTGGATCAAGGACTTCAATATCCGTGCACTCATATTTTTCATAATTTTTTTTTGATAATATGCTATTTTTCCGCATGTGTAGAACAAAGACCTTCATTTTTGATGAAAAACCTATGTTTAATAAAACTAAAAAAACAAATACATAATAAAACCAAAACATATTAAGATTATATTTGTTGGATGGCTTGTTCTGAGGACTACTTGATTCCAGTTAGGTTTGTGAAGATTCCTCCATTTTCATCATCAACTTGAGCTCTGAAGTGCCAAAATTTAGGGTTTTTTTGTGTCTTGGGGGGGATGAGGAATAAGGGGGGTTCGAACGAACCCCTAGAGATTCGAGCGAACCACTAGGGGTTCAATCAAACCAGGGTTCATTCAAACCCCCCTTTTATAAGGGATTTTGTTTCCTTTTTTGGTGGTAAATAATTAAAAGGGTTCGCCCGAACCGAGGTTCTAGCGAACCCCTAATTGGTTGGGTCAAACCAATAGGTTCGTACGAACCCCTAAAATCAATTTTTTTGCCATGCATTCATTTTTTGTGTGTTTTCCTTCCTCACTTCAATTGTAAACCACTATTGTGGCTTCACCCTACAATAGAGATCCTATCAGCAAACTAGGTTCAATGAATGGATTTAAAATATGATAATGCCTCACATTAACAAATCCACTCATATTATCATAAAGTTCTACTTACCAATCCCATTTACACACTCTAAACATAGTTATTTGATCAAATTAATTTGACTCTTTACTTGAAAGAGAACCATGGCCAAACAACACAATCACAAGAATGCTGCAATGACAAATTCAAACATCCTTGATATATTAAATTCATATATTTAAAAGCTTACAAATATGGAGACAACTTCATAACAATAATATATTCTTTTACAAATTGGCTAACATATTCTCATAAAACCTAGCTATTACAATTTACATATTGCATTTATGACTCAGACTGAACACTATTCTAACTTACTTCCTAATTTAGAATTTCAGAACCTGTATAGATGAGATGGAAAGAAAAGATATAGAAGTAGAAGAAGCCCTAAAATCCATTTGTAGTTGACATCTGACATCTTTAGTTCCCTTGATTAATAACTGCTTCCAACACTTGAAAAAATATTCAATTTCCCTTTGATTCATGCCTCTTGTATTTAATTTCCCTGCAATAGAAAAAGATTCTCCACCTTGAAGAGTCATCATTCTTATTCATTCCATAGTTGAAAAATATCTTGCTTGCAAAATATTTTACCTCCTCTTCCATTTTTCACCCTACTGTGTGAAAAATGATTCTATTTTTTCTCTCTTGTGAAAGCCCATACTTCTCCATATTTTGATTTTTCAAGAGCCTTTAAAAGGGTAAAAAAATTAAAACAATACATTACCGGGCAGAACTAAGTCTTACCCGTGCCTCCCCCTATAATTCACTTTATATTGAAACAAATTACCACTTACAAAAAAAAGGCTTTGAAATACTATAGCATCAACCAACATTTTAATGTTATTTATTTTATTCCTTTAAAAACTTTTATTGGGCCCACCACTACCTACCCCGCGCACTCACAAATTTACCATGATGACAACATTTGTTTGCGTGGGTTCATGGGAAAATACTCCTCCTTTCACAATTCCCCACTTCCCCACTCCCTCATGCTGATGTTAGCACTAGCTCTTGTGGGCTAGCAAGAATGGGTGAGGATGTTTCCATGTGCATCCAAGTTTTCTTGCTATTGATTGAAGCTTTTCCATAACATTAACTCTACTAGTTCATCATTTACTTCGGTGGCTCAAGAAAATGGTTCTCAGCAAACAACAGACCAGTCTACCATCCAACAAATCCATCGTATAAAATCTAAGGACTTGCAAAATATGCTCTTAAATATTCATTTATAATCTGGCCACTGTTCAACTTCATGGTGCGTTCGAGCTACATATAGTAAGCATTGGGTGTAGAGTGAAAAAGAATTTCCTCAAAAAAAATTTGATATATTTTCACTTTAGGTTCAAATAGCTCACACTCAAAGTAAAACTATATCCCATTTTCTCGCACATCAAACAGCTGAATAAAGGTGTTTTCTACATCTTGTAACATTGTAAAAATTTTCCTTTGTAACATCAAATTGATCACCTTCCATCAAGCACAATCATTGTGCCATGTAGGGTAAACAGTTCCTAGCCTTTTCCAAAGCTTTACAACATTGTTCTCTAGCTATCCCACGATGTGTGGCCATTCTCATTGAGTTCCTCCCACACAATGGAAATAACTCTAACATAATTCCTCTATCCTATATGCTTTAATGGATTTTTGTACCCTACTGTGATGCTCCCATCTTCATGATGCCTCCAATAGATCATTGGCCTTGGTGTCCCTCAAAATTTTCATCACCTCTAGTCATGGGGAGCAATCCTTACGTACAGTGACATGACATCTCACACAATGCCGCAAATCATGCCCATAATTACAAACCATGCACTCATGATGTGTGCATCTGAACTCTCTTCCTTTTTTTTAATGAATTCCTTTCAATTGTTTGGCACAAACCAAATGATAAACATGTTAATAGTTGAGACTGGCACACACCACTTCCCTTCCTGGCAAGACCAAACCCTTGTATCTTTTGGAGCATTAACAAGAAAAGGTAAACAATGTTCATTTTCAAAACTTCCTTCTTGCACATTTTGTTAATCCAATCCTTCAAATAATTCTCTAAAATCCCCTTTAATACTTTTTATCCTACAACTGCTAAAAGTAGTTTTCTCTCAATTTTCCCCCTTCGGAAGGCATTAAAGACATTATCCTTCTTTGATGTTTTTTGACCATTGAAGTGGCTAAATAAATCTTTCTACTTCTGAAAATTGGGCTTGTTATCTTTATTTGTCTGTTGTGATCAATGAGTTGGGATGTAGTAGGATGGCAATTAATTGGTGGTTGAAAAGGAAAATCGTCTAAATCCTTGGTGTACTTGAAAAGGCTAGTGGACCTTCTTGTAACTAAAGAAGAGCTTTCTTTATAGCTGCCACAAGAATCACTAGTGGTATGTAACTTGGTTGATTGATCCCAAATTTCATCTGGTTTTTCCTTTGATGGAATGGCTTGGACCTAGATTTCCTATTCTTGTCTCAGATTTTGATCTTTGATTACACATTTATCTATTACTGTTTTCTCTTGAGGCTTATGTGAGTAGAAGAATTATCTTGGAAACTGCATAACTGTGTAAAGCATGCCACATCCGCATGTGCACCTAGCTCATTTTTTTTTTACTTCAAAACAAATTTCTATCTCGAATTGATTTGAGGTTATCTCTGAATTCTCCTGGCATGAAAAATTGAAGTGGGTAGTCATTGAAATTTGCTTTCTAGCACACTTGCACATTGATCAAAATTAGCCAAGTGGGTTCTAGAATCACCTTGGAAAACTAATCAAACAACCTCCTAGAGCCATCAGAATGCATAACCATGCAAAAATTTGACCCAAGAATTCATAGCAACAAGTGGCTTGGAAAAATTCTTCTCGAGGTACAAGATATTCAAAGCCAAAGTGGCTCACTCAAACTTTTCTACAACTGCACCTCTTCAAAACCAATTAGGGCTCATCAAGTCACCTCCTAAGAAGCTACCACTGGAACCATTAGATCATTTAGGTACATAGAGCATGTGTGCAAGATGTATTTCCTTCAATCCACATTCTTCACAAGATATCAAGTGTCAAAATTGACCCCTTGAAACATTCTAGAAATGCAGGTGTAAAAACAGAACAAACTGCATTTTCTTTTGACCTTGTAAAAATATCGAACTTGATCTCGTGGCTCTGAAACCAAACTAGGGAGTAGATGAATGTGAGGGGAATGCAAAGAAACAATCCTTTTATTATGACGATCATCCAGCTATAAAATTTCAATCTGAACAGGAGGCCACTTCGTAGGCCTGAGAACTTGCAAACAATAAAACAGTCCCAGAACACTCCAGTTTTGTGATTCAAAACCTGATCAAAACACATCACAAATAGTTGAAATCTAACATACATGTTCACATATGTCAAATGAATATTCCCACAAAAATATTTTAGATGAAAATCATCTGGCTCCAATTTATGACCTTCTAATGTAGGTCACTTGAGTAGATTTTTCAAGTGCTCTTCTGAGTGAGCAAATCAACTTTTTTCATCAACACTCAAAATTTAAATTTTTTGAAGGTACCATAAGTGGATTTGACTAGGGATGCATGCCCCTTGGGGACATGGAGAGATTCCAGATCTCTGGTAAAGGAGACCAAGTGTCGGAACCATTGGGTGACTTAAAACTAATCCATTATGCTACATTGGAACTCATTTTTCCAACTTCATTTGATGGCCCCAGGCCCCCAAAAATGAAGTACCAATATTTAAATCTATTAAACACTCTATTCTTTTTTGTCTATAGTAGGCCAAGTCTGAAAACACTGCCATGAACTACCCACAAACTAACCCTATCACTAGCATTGCAATTGACCATCACTACCACATGTCTGAACTTGCCCCTGTCACCATTATTTCTGTCAATCTGCAATAAAAAACTAACTGAAAATATTCATCATCACATGAAAAATTTGTGCTATATTCATCAAATGAAACATGTTCCTACTGAAATTAACATTCCTTGCTCTTCATCTTATTGTCATGCTCCATCAAAATACCTCCCAACTGAACTAGAAACTGAAAGTGTTCATACTCTTCCAAGTAGTTCGCATCATGATATTCAACTTTATCTGCAACATCTATATCAAATGTAAAACATTCATCAGAAAATCCCTCAAGGAGCTTATCAATGTTTTGATTTTTTTTCTTAAGGCCACATTATAACCCTATTTCAAATGCATCATCATATTTATCAACAAAGAGTGGATTATCTCTGCACCAATAAGGATCATCATTTCTCATTTCTAGTGAAGATGGAGGCTCATCAAATAAGGGCTTTTCCATTACATTCATTGCTATCATAAAAGCCTCTACCTCCTTAACATGAAGATCTAAATCTTCCATATCATCATTGTATTGAAAATTATTACATTCACTAGAAGAGCATACTGATATATTTTCAACTTCATTCACATCATCAATTTAGTTAACATCTTTGATTCACATTCTGAAAACTATTCATAGGAACAAAGTTTTTCCTTCTCAAGCAAACATGTGTTCCCATTGTTATCAACATATTTCTTATTTGCAGCAAAGGATTCTATTTCTTCTTCATGAGTATAATCATAATCAACAAGAGAATTGACTATACTAAATCCCATAATCATTAAAACAACAAGAGGAATCATCAATACTTAAACTATGTTCATAATTTTTAGACTGAATGGTTAGTCTTATGTCTTCCATAGGAGCATAGGTAGTGGAGTCTTCAAAACAATCGAAGCCTAGGAAGATATCAAACACGTATTTACGCTCCTACTTTGCAGATAGGTTATTTTCACATACTACTTCAACATCACTAATCACTTGGGTTGATTCATCATGTTGAATACTTGAGCCCATTTCTATTCCTTGATTAGTAGACTTGCAATGAGGGATAACTTCACATACCTCCTTCTATTCTCTAGACCATGCATTTGAAAAATGACAACTACAATCATTATCTACATAACAAATGAACATTCCAGTCATTTCACTTGCTTCACTGAGGTGTACTGTTTCAATTTTTTTTGTACTCTCTTCTTCTTCATGTGATATCTCACTACTTTATTCATATGGAGCAACAAAATCATTATCATTATAGATTGAAAACATAATATCATTTTGATGATCATCTCTAATCTTTTAAAAACAAGAAATTCATTCACACACTTGGTCAAGCCTAACATGCTTCAACTCCTTTGGCAAAGCACTGAACCCTGATTCATAAGATTCATAAAATAAATCAATGCACAATGAGTTTTTAGGTTTGTGACACTCAAGAATTGTAGACAGAGTATCCATAAATATTTCATAGAGATCATATGATGATTCTCCTTCATGTTTCCTTATGCAAAATAGGGCTTGAATAGAGACCATAGGATCACAAATATATGTAGCTTCTTGAGAATTTGTTTGGGTCTCTATCTGATAACCATTATGGGATGATGTGCAAGCTGAAACATTAGGGGTGTAAGTGCTTTGACATTTATTTTCAACTTTTGAATTACATCTTTCATCAACATGTGGTTTGTTAGGGAAGCAAACACTCGTAGACAAATGACCCTTGTGCATTCCATATTTTTAGTTGTTTTCAATGTTCATGGCTATATCATAGGCCTGATGCAAGGTTTTAGGATCCTTATCTCTCAATAGATAGCTCATACCTTTATCAAAAGCTCCCAAATAAATATCCAAACACACTACACCACTTAGTCTCGAAACCTTAGGAATTTCCCTTAATGTTTTAGAAAAACTTTGGTTAAATGTTGGAACCAACTCGTCCGCTTCTTTCTCAGTGTTCATAAATTTATTGAGCACAAAACTAGCATTGATTCTTTCACCAAATTGCTCCATGAACACTGCTTTGAACTATACCCAAGAATAGATAGAGCATGTTGGTAAATAAGAGAACCAATCTCTTGGATCTCCTTTCAAATACTGAACAAAAAACCTCATGATTACATCCTCAGGGTCAACTTCATAATCATCCATTAGAGTATTGAATTCTTGCAGATACTTATTAGCCGACTCACTCTTTGTACCACTAATTTATGGTAGGTTATTTATAATGATAGATGGAATAACATTTGGGTAACCATTAATTCCATTGAAATTGATGGTTCTATGTCTTTCAGTGTTAAAAATTCATTGAGAACTTGGCTTGAGCTGATCACAAACCATCATTGCACTAGGAACTATACAAGGATGCTTATCTTGATGCACTTTGATATGCCTTTTCAAAAAAATTCATAGTAATACAACTATTATGGGCATAGTTCCTAGCTTCCTTATCCAACATATGGCATTAAACTATTTAAAAAGTATGACATCTAGTTTCAACTATGTTTAAGGTCTATTCACCATAAGTAGCTCTAAGAAAAACAAGCATACTTATACATAATGCTAACTACAACTTTTATCACATAAGTATTCAAATTCATTACATTACTAACCTTTCTTCATGACTAAAAAGTTTGAAAATCTAGAACTCTCTTCACATCTTCAGTATTCTCTTTAGATAGAGTCACCACCTCTCTTCATAGAGGACCAAACTTCAAGCAATTTGAAGCTCCTTCAAAGATGGATTTCCTTCTAGGTCTTCTCCATCAACAGAGTCACACATAGATTCTTTGAAATTGCTGCAAGAAAACCACTTTGAGGTCTGAAAGCTTCTCAGTATTGAACCGGATGTTTAGATTCACAAAATTCTTGACTCTATGTAAATGGATACTTCTTTTATGTTTGATTCCCAGTAGAGTCACCAATCTATTGGTTATTTTTCTTGCAACCTTAAACCCTAAGTAGAAACACAATTCCTAAACTAGGGGATTCAATATTTACGGAAAGGAATCTGCACTATTAATAGGTTGAAGACAAGAAAAGCCAATGAACAAGGCTATGAAATCCTTTTACACTTTGAGCTCCATAGGACTTAGGAGCGTGTCCCTAATTGTAGTCCTGAATTTATGTTAAACTCATGCCAAGTAAAAAATTATAGACCTATGAAAGTGAATAGTTCTTAGATGGGTATGTGTAGGATCATGATGGGCCAAAAAGTGGTAATATGATGGGTATGTGTAGGGTATGTGGCTGGCGATGTTTTTTTTACCCAATATAAATTATTCTTTACTTTGAATTTAATAAATAATTATTATTCAATTTCTATTTGAATTATGACTAAAGTCTTGATTGATAGGCTGATTGAAAACATCTATAGCTTTCAAATGGTATCACATTTTTTGAATCCAAAAAATGTTTCACATTTTATGCTTCACATACTATAAGGTTAAAAAAATTAGATTTCATGAAGTTTTGACCAAGTTAAGGTGGTCAAACATACAATTTTTATATTTTTTTAAAAGTTGTAATAAAAATTTATAATTGATTATTTTACTTGGAAAAAATTACAAAGAAAGATGCATCACATCGGGGACATGAGTCCTCTACTTATATCTAAAATCTTATAAAAAAATATGACCATTTTATTTTGGTTAGGGTGCTGAACAGACGCCTACTTTTGTTTTTCCTTGAAATTGAAGTACTATTGCATTGAAATTTCAAATTTTACCAAATAGATTTTTTAAATAAACCTCATAGTTTAGAAATTACATTCAATTTTCTATAGATTATATTGTTACATATTTTTGAAATAATATAGTTAACTTATTCAAATTTTTACGTCAAGTTGCCTAACTCTAATTTTTTTGAATTTTTTGCCACTTAAGGGCCTATTTTTCCATGATGATCCTGCACATACCTAGATATATGAGTGGTGCATATTTTATATTCTACTAGATTCAAGCATAATCCCATTTACATTGAACATTGCTAAGAAAATATAACTTAGCTATCTTCATCTCAAACACATAGAGGGTTATCAGATAAAATTCTCTCTAGTTTAGCCTCTATACTCTTTCAAATACCATGAAGATACAGGGAACAAAGATAAGTTGAACATGAAAGAAAAAGAGAATAATAGAAGTTAAATAGATTTGAATGATTTAGATTGTTTCTAAAAATTTCTTAGGCTTTGTGAAAGGTCAGTTCCTAATCATGGGCCACAAAGTCAAGTATAAAACTGCAACAGAGATCCTAACAAAAAACTAGGTTCAACCAATGGATTTAAAATATTATAATGCCTTACATTAACAAATCCACTCATATTATCATAAAGTTCTACTTACCAATCCCACTTGTTCATTGTAAATCATAGTTATCAGATCAAATTAATTTGACTCTTTACTTGAAAGAGAACCATGGCCAAACAACACAAACACACGAAAGTTGCAATGAAAAATTCAAACATCCTTGATATATTGAATTCATATGATTAAAAGCTTACAAATCTAGAGACAACTTCATTATAATAATATATTGTTGCACAAATTGGCTAACATTTTCTCATAAAACCTAGCTATTACAATTTACATACTGCATTTATGACTTAGACTCAACACTATTCTAACTTACTTCCTAATTCAAAATTTTAGAACCTATACAGATGAGAAGGAAAGAAAAGATATTTAAGTAGAAGAAGCCCTAAAATCCATCTGTAGTTGATATCTAGCATCTTCAGCTCCCTTGATTAATAACTACTTCCAACACTTTAAAACATCTTCAATCTGCCTTTGATTCACGCCTCTTGCATTCACTTGCCCTGCAATAGAAAAAATATTCTCCACCTTGAAGAGTCATGATTCTTCTTCATTCCATAGTTGAATAATATCTTTTCTTGCAAAATATTTCACCTCCTGTTCCATTTTTTAAGCTTTTGTGTGAAAATTAGTTCTTTTTTTTCTCTCTCATGAAAGCCCTTCTCCATATTTGCATTTTTCACTGAGAGCCTTTAAAAGGGTAATTTTTTAAAAATAATATATTACCAAGAAAAAATAAGTCTTCCCCATGCCTCCCCCTATAATTCACTTTATATTTAAAAACCTTACCACTTAAAAAAAAAACACTTTTAAATACTATAGCATTGGGAAACATTTTAATGTTTTTTATATTTTTCCTTTAAAACCTTTTTTTGGACCCACCACCACCTACCCCATGCATCCACAGCTTTCCCATGATGACAACATTCATTCACATGGGTTCATGGGAAAATACTCCTCTTTTCACAATTCCCCACTTCCCCATGCCCTCGTGTTGATATTAGCACTGGCTCTTGTGGGCTAGCAGGAAAGGGTGAGGATGTTTCCATGTCCATCCAAGTTTTCTTGCTATTGATGGATGCTTTTCCCAAACTTTTACTCTATTGGCTCATCATTGACTTTAGCAGCTCAAGAAAATGCTTCTCAGCAAACAATGGACCAGTCTACCATCCAATAAATCCATCATATAAAATCTAAGGACTTGCCAAATATGCTCTTAAATATTCATTCATAATCTGGCCACTGTTCAACTTCATGTTGCATTTGGGTTGCATATAGTAAGCATTGGGTGTAGAGAAAACTAGAATTTTGTCAAACAATTTTGATACATTTTCAATTCGAGTGCAAATAGTTCCCACTCAAAGTAAAACTGTACCAAATTTTCTCACACGTCAGCCAACTGAATAAAGGTGTTTCCTCCAACAACTTCGAATAACATTGTAAAAATTTCCTTTGCAACATCAAATTGATTATCTTCCATCGAGCATAATGGTTGTGCCATGTAGCACAAATAGTTCCTATTCTTTTCCAACACTTTACAACATAGTTTTCTAGCTATCCCAAGATGTGTGGCCACGTTCATTGAGTTCCACCCTCACTGTGCAAAGAAATCTTACAAAATTCCTCTATCCTCTATGCTTTAATGGATGTATGTACCTTGCTCCAACACTCTCATCTTCATGATGCCTCCAACAAATCACTAGCCTTGGTCTCTCCCTTCAAATTTTCATCGCCTCTGGTCATGGACAGTAATCCTAATGAACAACCACGAGACATCTCACACAGTGCCACAAACCATGCACTCATGATGGGGGCATCTGAAATCTTTTCCTATTTTTTTTAATGAATTCCCTTAAATTTTTTGGCACAAACCAAATGATAAGCATGCTAACAGTTGATACTTGCACACACCACTTCCCTTCCTAGCAAGACCAAACCCTTGCATCTTTTGGAGCATTAACAAGAAAAGGTAAAGAATGTTCATTTTCAAAACTTCCTTCCTACACATTTTGTTCATCCAATGCTTTAAATAATTCTCTAAAATCCCCTTTAATACTTTTTAGCCTACTGCTAATGAAAGTAGTTTTTTCTCAATTTTCCCCCCTTCGAAAGGCATTGAAGACATTATCCTTCTTTGATTTTTTTGACCACTGAAGTTGCTAAATAAGTCTTTCTACTTCTCAAAATTGGGACTATTATCTTTATTTGTCTGTTGTGATCAATGAGTTGGGATGCAATAGGATGGCAATTAATTGGTGGCTGAAAAGGAAAATCGTCTAAATCCTTGTTGTACTTCAAAAGGCTAGTGCACCTTCTTGTAACTAAAGAAGAGCTTTCTATATAGCTGCCACAAGCATCACTAGTGGTGTGTAACTCAGTTGATTGATCCTAAATTTCATCTTGTTTTTCCTTTGATGGAATGTCTTGAACCTAGATTGCTTGTTCTTGTCTTAGATTTCAATCTTTGATTAGACATTTATCTGTTACTATTTTCTCTGGAGGCTTATCTGATCGCGGGGAAGGTGGAAACCTTTCTCAAAATGACTCACAAATGAAATATCAGATCAACTTCAAAATGGGTTTCAAAGAACTCATCAAAATTCCACCATATGAGCATGCCCTACCTTGTAGCATATGCAACCCTAGTTTAAGCCACTTTACACTCAAGCTTTCCAAAACACTTACCAAATAAAATATGGATTGAGATACCCTTTTAGGGCCTACACAACATATCAAAAACCAATAGTGATTCTTTTGGACCAACATATACTTTCAATACACCTACCCTGCTCAAGGCTACTCAATTAGCCTACTTTTACAAAGCAACCCCTCTCTAACTTTATCCCCTAACCAAGAAATTTTCAACAGTGTCTCAAATTGTCTCAAAACCAAGGATTTTCAAGGTCCTAACCTTCTATGACACCTCTAAGATCCCTGATCACAAAACCCTCCATAAAATGTCTCAAAACTAGGGCTTCTTGGATCTTGGCTTTGCACACACTTCCAGAACTTGTTTATTGACCCTACACCATTAGGAAAACATATTTAGTCTATTCCAACTCAAAAAAATACCCCTCCTTCAGGTAGATCTTCTACTGCTATACCCTAGCCTCCATATTCATGCTCTTTCCACTATCAAACTTCGGTGTACACCCTAGGATTCCTCTTTTCTGCACATTAACTAGTTAGATTTGTATGATACATGTTAAATAGGATCCATTTCACAAGTTTCAGTCACAAACTCTCATGAAATGGATCATTACTTCATGATGACTCTCAAAATCAATGAAAAAAATAGAGTTTTCCTAAGGACAGTCAATATAATTTGCAAAGAAATTAATTATTACTGCTTTTAGAGCCTTCAATGGTGTTGAAACATGTAAACTCAAATTACTAAAGCATCCTACTAGACATAAATTCAATAGAGATCAAGTATTCATCAAAAGAACACCATAAAAATGCAAGAAAACTGTGTTTTTCACTATTTCCAGAAAACGGTCCGTACAATGCTTTCCAAAACTGATCAACCTCTGTACAAATGAATTTTTAAACTTTGTATAACTTTTTCCCAACTGATCCAACTGTTTTGGATTGATTACAATGCATAATTACCTCTAAAACACCTAAAACTCATTTTCCCGCCTAAAGTGGATTTTCAAATATTTGAATTTACAAACTTGAAATTTATTAAATTCTACTATCTAAAAACCATTGGATCTTCAATATCCAACCTTATTTGACCTAATTAAAGTATTATATTACTAATCAAATCCCTAGAACATGGTTGTCCCATTTATACTGCCTTTTGGTCCTAGGGTCCTTATCAGGACCCTTAGGACAGTTGACTCCTTTCAAGTTCTTTCCCATTTCAAAAGCCATTATAGGCTTCAAAAGATTATAATTGATGTTTTGATTTGATGGAAAGGTCCTCTTGACCCCTGCAACCTCCTGACCTCTCAGGTGTTCCTTAAGAAGCTTGGGTGCTCTTAATTCCCAAAGAAAGAATTCTTGCCCCAAAGAAGCATCTATCTTCTTGTAAGCCTGCTGCTCCTTGTTCTGTATCTCTGCACCTGTATCACAGAGCAAGAAATCACCAAAGGTCCACCTTCTTCCTCTTCTACCAACCTACCCCTCATATCACTCAACAAGTTAGAATCAAAACAGTGTTTGGTTTTCCCTCTTTGTTGTTTTGAATCAATTTGTCTTTGTGCCTATTTACGCCTCTATGCCACTAATTCATTTGTGAAGACACCATCTCCATTAACCTCAACAGCGGGGCGTTCAATATTCCCTACCTTATACTTTCCAAGTCCATAGGTTACGATTTTTTAGGAGTGCTCCACACAACCACTGCTGCAACTCATCACTCTTCTTCCAATGGGGTATCTTCCCTGTCTTTTATCACCCACCCTACTTATTCTGTAGTGCTTCTCAAAACAAATCACAAAGTTCTCATTAGACTGCTCCAAAGGAAAAGGAACCAAATGATATCTAACATCTCCTTTATGCACCAAATATGTATTATGGAATCCATCATGCAATGTCCTTCTAGCATACTGCCATGGTCTCCCCAAGATGATATGACCACAAGTCATTGGAATGACATCACAAAGTACCCTATCATGATATGATCCAATTGAGAAATCTACATAATCCCTCTTACAAATCTCTACATGTTGTCCTTGAGTTACCCAAGTGGCCTTGTAGGGAGTAGGATGATCAAATGTTTCAATCCCCAACTTGGTTATCATATCAAGTGAAACTAAATTGCTATGTGACCCTAAATCTATGAGCAATTTGTAGATCTTACCATGACTCAAATAATTTGTTTTGAAAATAGTTACCTTTGGCTCTTGATGAAGTCTTTCTCCTTGCTTAATCATAAGAAACTCACCATCAGTCATAGGGTCTGCCATGAATGTTTTTGATTCCTCCTTCTTGTCTTCTTCTTCTTGTACCAAGTTAGCTCTCCTATCTCTACCTTTATCAACTTATTCCCATTTAGGACACTTGAAGGAAGGATGCCCTGGTTCATTGCAATTGAAACACCTACCTATGAATGGTCCTCTACCTTGTCCAAATCGTCCTCCTCCTCTAGGAGTGTATCCTCCTCTTTGATCAGAAAATATCTCTTTGCCTTTGTCATTGCTGCTCTTATCATTGCTGCCTTGCCCTTATTCTCTATTACTTCTGCCCCTGTTTGAACTACCTCCTCTTCCACCATTGCTTGATATTTCTTGCTTCCTTTTCACCTTTTCTTCTGCTCTAATGGCTAAGCGAAAACATTCTCTAATGTGCTGATTTAAACCAATCTCATCTTGTAGGTGTACCTCAAACCATTGATGTACATGGCTATTTTCTCATCCTCTTCTTCATAACCTCCTCTGATACTAAGCTGGTGAAATTTCTCAGTATAGGACATCACATCCATGTCCTTTTGCTTTAAATTCTTCCTCATCCTCTTCACATGAATTGTGTAATCAGATGGTAGGAATTGTTCCTTGACCAAACTCTTCATCCTTGCCCATGTAGAGACTTTTGCCAATCCCCTAGCCATCCTATCATTCTGAAAAATAGTCCACCATGTCAATGCTATAGCTCTCAACTTGGTTTTGGAAAACTTAACCTTCCTCTCTTCACCCATCTCTTCAAACTCAAAATAGTTCTCTAAGGCATCAAGCCATCCGAACACCTCTTCACTATCCATCTTCCCACGCTTATTAGATAGGAAAATCTATGTGACTCTTTCCTCCATGACCTTGTACTACCTTCAGCAATCTCATTAACCTCCCTTTCCTCGAGGGGTCCCTTTGTCTCATGCAGCTGGGTTCTGATTTACCCTCACATGCTCTTCTTCTTCATCATTGTTTTCTTGATTTCTTGTTCTTCTCTTTATTTCTCTCAAGGTTGTTTTTCCTTACTTGCATGGTCTCTCTCTCCCTTCTCCATTTCCTTTCTTCTCTTGCTCTTACTACTTCTTGTTCTCTTCTTTCCTTCTCTCCTTTCCAATGTTTCCCTTAACTCCTCCAACTCTCTTGCCAATTGATTTTAGGTGCCATTTGCTGATTTTTCAATTTCAAGGACCCACCACTTACTTTGCCATGATACCACTCTGATCGCAGTGGGTGGAAACCTTTTCAAAATGACTCAAAAATGAAAATAAAATCAGCACCGAAATGGGTTTCAATGAACTCATCAAATTCCACCATATGAGCATGCCCTCCTTGTAGCACATATACCTTTGGTTTAAGCCACTTTACGCTCAAGCTCTCCAAACACCACACCAAAATAAGAAATATGGATTGGGATACCTTTTTGGGGCCTACCTGACATATTAAAAAACTAATAAGGTGATTCTTTTGGACCAGCATGTACTTTCAATACACACCTACCACGCTCCAAGGCTACTCAATTAGCCCTCTTTTCCAAAGCAACCCCTCTCTAACTTTATCCCCTGACCATGAAACTTTCAATAGTGTCTCAAATTGTCTCAAAACCAAGGATTTTCAAGGTCCTAACCTTCTATGACACCTCTAAGATCCCTGATCACAAAACCCTCCATAAAATGTCTCAAAACTAGGGCTTCTTGGATCTTAGCTTTGCACACACTTCCAGAACTTGTTTATTGACCCTACACCATTATGAAAACATATTTATCCTATTCCAACTCAAAAACATACCCCTCCTTCAGGTAGATCTTCTACTGCTATACCCTAGCCTCCATATTCATGCTCTTTCCACTGTAAACTTCAGTGTACACCCTAGGATTCCTCTTTTCTGCACATTAACTAGTTATATTTTGTATGATAAATGTTAAATAGGATCCATTTCACAAGTTTCATTGACAAACTCTCATGAAATGGATCATTACTTCATGATGACTCTCAAAATCAATGAAAAAATAGAGTTTTCCTAAGGATAGTCAATATATGATGCAAAGAAATTAATTACTACTGCTTTCAGAGCCTTCAATGGTGTTGAAACATGTAAAATAAAATTCATAAAGCATCCTATTAGAAATATATTCAATAGAGATCAAGTATTCAACAAAAGAACACCATAAAAATGCAAGAAAATTGTGTTTTTCACTATTTCCAGAAAACAATTCGTACAATGCTTTCCAAAACTAATCAACCTCCATAAAAATGAATTCTAAAACTTTTTATAACCTTTCCCCAACTGATCCAACTATTTTGGATTGATTACAATGCATAATTACCTCTAAAACACCTAAAACTCATTTTCCTGCCTAAAGTGGATTTTTGAAAATTTGAATTTCCAAATTCTTATTCTATTAATTCCTATTAACTAGAAACCCTTCAAAACTATTAAATTATTATTATTCAACCTTATTGACATGATTAAAGCTTTATAAACCTATCTATACCCCCTGGGACACTATTGGTCCAAATACATTTCATTTTGGTCCTAGGGTCCTTATCAGGACCCTTAGGACAGTTGACTCCTTCTAAGTTATTTCCCATTTCAAAAGCCATTATAGGCTTCAAAAGATTATAATTGATGTTTTGATTTTCTTGATAGGTCCTCCTGACCCCTACACACTCCTGACCCTTGAAGTGTTCCTTGAAGGGCTTGGGTGCTCTGTACCATATACTCAAAAGCATCATCTTTGAAAATTCATAACTTTAAAGCATGCCACGTCACCATTTGGGCCCAGCTATTTTTTCTTTACTTTGAAACAAATTTCTATCTTGAATTGATTTTGGGTTGTCTCTGAATGCTCCTAGCATGATAAATTGAAGTGGGTAGTCATTGAAAATTTCTTTCTAGCACACTTGCACAATGATCAAAACTAGCCAGGTGGGCTCTGGAATCACCTTTGAAAATAAATAAAACAACCTTGTGGAGCCATGAAAAATTATAAGCATGCAAAAATTTGAACCAAGAACTTAGTACAACAAGTGGCTTGGAAAAATTATCCTCAAGGTGTAAGATACTCAATGCCAAAGTGGCTCACTCAGACTTTTCTACAACTGCACCTATCCAAAACCAATTAGGGCTCACCAAGTCACCTTGTTGAAAAAATATAAAATCACCTCTTCGGAAGCAACCAATGGAAAAATTAGATCATTTAGGTCCATAGAGCATGTGTGCAAGATGGATTTCCTTCAATCCACATTCTTCACATGATACAAAGGGTGAAACTTGACCCCTTGAAACATTATGGAAATGTAGATGTAAAAACAAAACATACATTTGCTCTTGACTTGGTAAAAATATCACACTTGATCCTATAGCTCTGAAACTAGACTAGGGAGCATATGAATGTGAGGGTAATGCAAGGAACCAATTCATTTATTATGACGATCATCCAACTGTGAAATATGAATCTGAACAGGAGGCCACTTCATAGGCCTAAGAACTTGCAAACAACAAAATAGTCCCAGAACACTCCAGTTTTGCGATTCAAAACCTAATCAAAACACATCACAAATAGTTGAAATCTAACATACATGTTCACATATGTCAAATGAATATTCCCACAAAAATATTTGAGATAAAAATCATCTGGCTCCAATTTATGACCTTCCAATGTAGGTCACTTGGGAAGATTTTTCAGGTGCTCTTTTGAGTGAGAAAATGAACTTTTTTCTTCATTAACACTCAAAATTTAAATTTTTTGAAGGTTCCATGAGTGGCTCCAACTAGGGATGCATGCCCCTTAGGGGCATGGCGAGATTCTAGATCTCTGGTAAAGGAGACAAAGTGCTAGAACCATTGGGTGACTTAAAATTCATCCATTATACTACATTGGAACTCATTTTTCCAACTTCATTTGGTGGCCCCAGTCCTCCAAAAATGAAGTACCAATATTTACCTCTATCAAACATTCTATTATCTACTGTCCATAGTAGGACAAGTCTGAAAACACTGCCATGAACTGCTCATAGACTAACCCTATCACTAGCATAGCCATTATCACCATTATTTCTATGAATTTGCAATCTGTAATTAGAAACTAACTAAAAATATTCATTATCACATGACACATGTGTTATATTCATGACATGAAACATGTTCATACTAACAATATCATTCCTTTCTCTTCATTTTATAGTCATGCTCCATCAAAATACCTCCCAACTGAACTAGAAATTGAAAGTGTTCATACTCTTCAAAGCAGTTGGAATCATTATATTCAACCTTATCTACAACATTTGTATCACATGTAAAAAATTCAAAAGCAATGCCCTTGAGGAGCTCATCAATATTTTTATTTGTTTGCTTAAGGCTATATGATAACCCTATTTTAGATGCAACATCAAAGTTCTCAACAAAGAGTGGATTATCTCTGCACCAATAAGGATCATCATTTCTAATTTCTAGTGAAGATGGAGACTCATCAAATAAGGGCTTTTCCATTACATTTATTGATATAATAAAAGCCTCTACCTCCTTAACATGAAGATATAAATATTCCATATCATCATTGTATTGAAAATCATTACAATCAGTAGAAGAGCATACAAATATATTTTCAATTTCATTCACATCATCAATAGTTAACATCTTTAACTCACATTCTGAAAACTCTTCATAGGAAGAAAGTTGTTCCTTCTCAAGCAAACATGTGTTCCCTTTGTTATCAGCATATTTCTAATTTGCAGCAAAGGATTCTATTTCTTCTTCATGAGCATAATCACAATTAATAGAGACTTGACCATACTCTATGCCATAATCATTACTACATCAAAAGGAATCATCAATACTTAAACTGAATGCTTAGTCTTACATCTTCCATTGGAGAATAGGTAGTGGAATCTTCAAAACAATCGAAGCCTAGGAAGATATCAAACACATATTTAGGCTCCTTCTCTATAGATTGGTTATTTTCACATACTACTTCAACATCACCAATCACTTGGTTTGATTCACCGTGTTGATTACTTGAGTCCATTTCTTTTCCTTGATTAGAAAAACTACAAGGGATAACTTAAAATACCTCCTTGTATTCTCTAGACCATGCATTTGAGAAATGATAACTATAATTATTATGTACATAACCAATGAACATGCCATTGATATCACATGCTTCACTGAGGTATACATTTTCAAATTTTCTTCTACTCTCTTCTTCTTCATGTGATATCTCACTACTTGATTCATATGGAGAAACAAAATCATTATCATTATAGATTGAAAACATAATAGCCTTTTGATGATCATCTCTAATCTTTTCAAAAAAATAAATGCATTCACACACTTGGTCAAGCCTAACATGCTTCAACTCGTTTGGCAAAGCAATCAAACCTAATTCATAATATTCATAAAATAAATCAATGCATAATTAATTTTTATGTTTGTGACACTCAAGAATTGTAGGAAGAGTATCCATAAATCTTTCATAGAGATCATATGACTATTATCCTTTATGTTTCCTTATGCAAGAGAGCACTTCAATAAAGACCATAGGATCACAAATGTATTTAGCTTCTTGAAAATTTGTTTGGGGCTCTATGTGAGCAACATTATGGGATGATGTGAAAGTTGAAAGAATAGGGGTGTAAGTGCTTTGAAATTCATTTTCAAATTTTAAATTACACCTTTCATCAACATTTGGTGTCTTAGGGCAACAAACACTTGTAGAAAAATGAACCTTGTGCTTTCCATATTTTTGGTTGTTTTCAATGTTCATGGCTATATCATAGGCTTGATGCAAGGTTTTAGGATCCTTATCTATCAACAGATAGCTTATCTTATTATCAAAAGCTCCCAAATAAACAATGAACACACTACATCACGTAGTCTCAAAACCTCAGGAATATCCATTAATGTTTTATCAAATCTTCAATTAAATGTTGGAACCAACTCGTTCTCTTCTTTCTCAGTGCTCATAAATTTATTGAGCGCAAAACTAACATTGATTCTTTAACCAAATTGCTACATGAAGACTGCTTTGAACTCTACCCAAGAATAGATAGAGCATGTTGGTAAATAAGAGAACCAATCTCTTTCATCTCCTTTCAAGGACTAAACAAATAATGTCAAGATTACATCCTCAGGGTCAACCTCATAATCATCCATTAGATTATTGAATTCTTGCAGATGCTTATTAGCCGACTCACTGTTTGTACCACTAAATTTTTGTAGCTTATTTATGATGTGAGATGGAAGAACATTTTGGTAACCATTAATTCCATTGAAATGTATGGGTCTATGTCTTTCAATGTTATTTTTTTTTTGAAAACCTAGCTGGAGTTGATCACAAACCATTGTTGCACTAGGAACCATACAAGAATGCTTATCTTGATGAACTTTGATATTCCTTTTCAAAAAAATTCATAGTAAAAAAACTATTATGCACATAGTTCCTAGCTTCCTTATACAACATATGACCTTAAACCCTTTACAAAGTATGACATCTAGTTTCAACTATGTTTAAGGTCAATTCACCATGAGTAGCTCTAAGAAAAACAAGCATACTTATACATAATGCTAATTACAACTTTTATCACAAAAGTATGCAAATTGCATACATTACTCTCCTTTCTCTTTCTTAGAGCTATTTCACCTAATAGGGAACCAAATTTTTTCAAAACTTGAAGACTTCTAATAAAATTCTTTCAAACATAATAATAGTTTTTTTAAATTTATGAGAACACCTGGAAACTTTTAGCAATTTCTAACCTTTCTTCATGACTGAAAATTTTGCAGATATTGAACTCTCTTCAGAGCTTAGCAGGTTCTTTAGATAGAGTCACCACCTCTCTTCATAGAGGACCAAACTTCAAGTAGTATGAAGCTCCTTCAAAGATGGATTTCCTTCTAGTTCTTCTCCAACAAAAGAGTCACACCTAAATTATTTGAAATTGCTACACAACAAACCATGCACTGATGATGCAGGCATCTAAACTCTCTTCCTTTTTTCTAATGAATTCCCTTTAATTATTTGGCACAAACCAAATGATAAATATGCCGACATTTGAGACTTGCACACACCACTTCCCTTCCTGGCAAGACCAAACCCTTGCATCTTTTGGAGCATTAACAAGAAAAGGTAAACAATATTTGTTTTCAAAACATCCTTCTTGCAGATTTTATTCATCCAATTTAGATTACTATTGATGAAATTATTTTTTCTCAATTTTCCCCCTTCAGAAGACATTGAAGACATTATCCTTCTTTGATGTTTTTTAACCACTAAAGTTGCTAAATAAGTCTTTATACTTGTCAAAATTGGACTTGTCATCTTTATCTGTATGTTGTGATCAATGAGTTGGGATGTAGTAGGATGGAAATTAATTGGTTGTTGAAAAGGAAAATAATCTAAATCCTTATTGTACTTCAAAAAGCTAGTGCACCTTCTTGTAACTAAACAAGAGCTTTCTATATAGTTTCCACAAGCATCACTAGTGGCATGTAACTCGATTGATTTATCCTGAATTTCATCTGGTTTTTCCTTTGATGGAATGACTTGGAGCTGGATTGCATGTTCTTGTCTCAGATTTCGATCTTTGATTACACATTTATTTGTTACTATTTTCTCTTGAGGCTTATACTTAGAAGCATCATCTTTGAAACTTCATAATTGTATAAAGCATGCCAAGTCCCCATGTGGGCCCGACTAAAAAAAAATCGTTTTGAAACAAATTTCTATCTTAAATTGATCTGAGGCTACCTTTGAATTCTCCTAGCATGAAAAATTGAAGTGGTTAGTCATTGAAATTTTCTTTCTAGCACACTTGCATAGTGATCAAAACTAGCCATGTGGGCTCTAGAATCGTTGTGGAAAACTAATAAAACAACCTCATGTAGCCATGAAAATGCATATGCATGCAAAAAATTGACCCAAGAATTCAGTACAACAAGTGGATTGGAAAAATTCATCTCGAGGTATAGGATATTCAATGCCAAAGTGGCTCACTTAGACTTTTCTGCAACTGCACCTGTCCAAAACCGTTTAGGGCTCACCAAGTCACTTCCTTGAAAAAATATCAAATCACCTCTTGGGAAGCTACCATTGGAAACATTAGATCATTTAGGTCCATAGAGAATTTGTGCAAGAGGGATTTCCTTCAATCCATGTTAGAAGATATCAAAGGTCAAACTTGACTACCTTGAAACATTTTGGAAATGTAGATGTAAAAACAAAACAAACTTTATTTGTATTTGACCTGGTAAAAATATCAAACTTCATCCTGTGGCTCTAAAACCGGATGAGGGATCATATTAATGTTAGGGGAATGCAAAGAACCAATCCATTTTTTATGATGATCATCCAGCTATGAAATATCAATCTCAATAGGAGGCCACTTTGTAGGCTAGAGAACTTGCAAACAATAAAATAGTCCCAAAACACTCCAGCTTTGCACTTCATAACCTTATCAAAACTCATCATAGGGGGCTGAAATATAGCATACATGTTCACATATGTAGAATGAATACACCCACAAAAGGACTTGACATGAAAATCAACTGGCTAAAATTTATGACCTTCCAAAGTAGGTCACTTGGGCAGATTTTTTAGGTGCACTTTTGAGTGTGCAAATCAACTTTTTTCATTATGGGCACTCAAAATTTGAAAATTTTGAAGGTGCCATCAATATCCAAGGCCTAATATATACTAATTCCAAGCCATGCATTGCACTTCTCCTCATTAAAACTTAATTGTTGCAAAACTATAACCAAAATTATAATCATCACCTCACCATAGCAGCAACCTACTCATCCAAGACATCAAGATATGCACCCTTACAACGTTTAATAGCTTCCTTTGATGGCCAATAAAACTCAATAACTTTTTCAACTTTTAGCCTATATGGAGCGTACTTGACTATTACCTGGTTAGCCTCCTTGTCAAACTCCTCAAGAAAGATCATTGCATGGGTGAGCATGTCCATGCTTATCTTCAATATCTCCATGTCATCTGCCTCACAAATCAATTCTACCTAAGTAGCAATTAGTTTACTTGCTTGAACTTTTAACTCTTGCAAGGGTTTGACTTCATCATTTTCACTTAAAATGTCTTAGAGAAAACAAAAATTCAACTCATCAAATTCCTCATGAGCTCTCTAATCTTTCCCTCTAATGGTTCAATTTTCCATTGGAATTCATGTATTCCACTCACAAGTTTGAGAGTAGGTTGAATATTGAGTGGCTTATTTATATCATGTTTAGATCCAACTACCATAAGCCTTAAATCCTAGAGTTTGGGAATCCATTTTCCATTAGTGGGATAGCCACTTCCTTGTCCCTATCAAAGTTTTTTACCACATCAAACATGGAATAGTAATTAGCATGGATACTAATCAATCTTTTGTCAATTCCCTTGTTTAGATGCTCAAGTATTGTTGTCACAATCTTGAGGTTGCTTAAATGGATTAATTCATCCTCCTGTTGATTCCTCTCCTCATAGTTCTTTTTCTTTTTAATCAGATCTTCCATACTGACCTCCTCTGCTTGAGGTGTACCTGATGTACTTAGTCCCTTAACTGATATTGGCACATTCCCAAAATTATATGACACAATTTCCCATGAAACTTTTGGGAGAGGAACAGGGTGATATTGTACTTGCTCTTGAGGTGGAGGGGAAGAAAAGTCAGCTTACATTGGTGTATTCATCTGCATATTCTACATCTACTCTTTCAACAATGAAATCTTTTGTTGAACCTTGTTGTATTCAATCAACAATACATTATACATTTTTTTGAATTTTTCCTTCTCTGTAGTCACAGACCCCACCATTTCCTTTGTGAACTGAGTGACACTTACAAACATAGTGGTTGCTTCAAGTACAAGGGTTTTTGATACACTCTTAATGACCAACCCTCCACTACTTTCTACAACTGGCTCAACAACTAGAGGATTCTTTGTAATTGGGGCAAGGGCGGAAATTGCAAGTATGTACCACTACTCACTGAATGTAGGCCCTTGTAAAGCAATTTTTGTTTCCTCCTCAATTTATAAAGTGGCCCATCATGCCTCCTTACTATATCAAAAGCTATAGCAGAAGTGAGATCCCACTCTAGCAACAAAAGGAGACCACTATTCGTCACTAATTCTCTTCCTTCCTGGGTTGTAATACTTTGAAAATTTTCCCTCATTTATTTCCTAACCTGAGCTTGAATGACCTTATCTAGTAATTGTGGCTTCAAGCTCCTATTCTTGGCAATGTTATTAACATATTCTTCCCTCTTTTCTCTCCATGCAAATTCCATGAAAGCAGGTGATTTGACAAATGAGTCATCATCCATAAATTGTTTACATGCCTCTTCCTTGACATCATTTGCATTATTCATACCAATTAAGTCCACCTTGCTCAATCTAAGGGCCATTTCTTGTGGTACTATCTCCCTAGGGGTGGAAGGAATACCCTATTTTATTTCCTCTTTAGTAACAAGTTTCTCTCATTTCTAGATAATCCACAAGGCCACTTGAATATACATTTTATTTCTTAGGAGGTGGATGCCTTAGTGGTGATGATACCCTTGGTGGTGAATCAAGTTCAATAATTTGTGGATCAATAGATTTTGGAGGGCACAAGGGTGAAAATTCATGGGCTGGTGAAGGGACTCTTGACCCTTCTAATTAGATAGGGGTGGTTATTTTTTGCTTCTCCTTCACCTTGTATTTCCTCCTTGTAAACATCGTTATTTTCTTTGGAGGTTGATAGGCAGGTCTTTCCTACATCACAAGGGCCTTTCCCTTGTCTTGCTCCTCGCCTACCACAAATTTTCCTTTTTCTTGAATTAGTCTGTCCCCCTTTAATCTCTCCACAACCTTCTCAAAATTTTGGAACACATACTCAACCATTTAGATTATATCCTTGATATCATAAAGAACTAAAAATTGTTGATTATTTGTCTATATTTTCTAGAACACAATGATCTACTGAGAGGGGGTGAATCATTAGATATTAAAACTTTTACTCAATCTTTTTGAAAATTCAACCTTAAACTCAAATGTGCAGATTAAAACATGAACAAATATAATAACCACAAGCACAAGAGAGATCAACACATAACACCAAATATTCATGGAAAACCCAAGGTGGGAAAAAACACTGTGAGAAATGCTACTAGGATCTACCGTCCTAATCCAACCTCACAAGCATCAAAGTTCAGTTACAAGTTTTAAGTGCTACAACCCCAAGGAAGCTTCAACTCCCTATTTTAGAAGCAAAAAGTTCAAGGGTGCTAGAACACCTTGATCTGAGCTACAACTTAGTGCAAATGGAGGCTACAACCTCTTACAAAGTTCTATAATCAACTATGTGTAAAATGGTTCTAAATAATCTACAATGCATCAATTCAGTACATAACCTCCCTCTCTATGTTCTCTCTTACTCCACTATAACCAACTTCATGTATTTTCATATTTTTACTTTTTGTTATAGTTATCTGCTTCAACTTGTAGACACCTTGTCTTCACACTTTTTCTCTCACTCATTATAGTTCTTCAATTTTGTTTCCTTTTAGCTCTTACATAACAAAATATCTATTAGGTTTTTTCACTTGGTACCTTCTTCAACAATTTTCCTCTACATTGAGCCACACACCACTTTCTAGCTCATCATTAAGACATCTTATAGGATTTACCAAATATTTCCATACCTTGCATCGAGCAATACAACATTAAATTCAACTTAAGAGAATTTTCCCAAAATACCTCTCTATCAAACCCTAGAATTTGGTATGCATTCAATACATTCTCCTATCCATTTGATCAAATTTTATCATGATCAACATGACTCTCTGTGTCGTCGATCTGTAGATCAGATCACCTCTCTTAATTATTTGTTGGAGTAGCTGAATGATTTAATTCCATTCCTATGTCAATTATTAGATTGAAATCCTTGTTCACACTGTTGAGCCATTGCATATCTCTACTTTTGAATTCTAACTGTCGATCTTCTCTCTCGCTCCATGGTCTTATGATCGTTGTTCACTATCATGTCTTAAAATATTGACCATCAGATAAGTAGTCATTGAAATCTTCATCGTTGATCTATCATATCACTCTGTTGTAGAGACACATACCACAATCCTACCGACATCCATCGTTCTCATCAATAAGAACTGCCTTCGAGTACTTTGGACCACTTTCCATCTGTATTCTATGTCATCACCACCTAATTCACAACAATGATGAAAATTTGCACACCTAGCCATCAGTCTTCACCACCTGTCAGCCTTTGTTGCAATTAGATCCAACTGGCTTCTCGCCTTATCACTCCATCTGAGGGACATCATTTAGACTCCCACTGATACATCAAAGTCACACCATTGAGATAGCCATGGGGTTATTGATGAGACATCTACTCCACTCTCATAGATATAAGGCTATCACACTGATACCATTCGCTATTGTAGATAAGTGGTCCCTACGCCATCGTGTCACTGCATGTCACCATCCACTATCGCTTCCTACCACATTTCATGCTATCATTCACTTCATGATTGAATAGAATTATCATCTTATCAGGTCTCACTTCCATGTCCACCTCACTGGGTCCCATACTCAACATCCATTCTCCTATCACCCTATCATTGGGGCTAGCTCCATAGTCTTGGTGATACCATATTATCTTATCGATGGGTAGGTCATTGGGTTGTCGGGGACACATCCTTCAAATTTCTACCAACACCACTTTTTCTCACCAATGGGAAGGTCATTGGATTATCAAAGAGACATCTGAACAGGTCTCAATGATGACCATCAGTCATGCCGATGAATGCCATTTGTGATGTCACCTATCCACCTCATTGCCACAACATTGTATCATAATCCACACCAAGGATGTGGATTACCATTTATCCAATCTCGTCATGCCATGTGTTATCTTCATCATCACTGTCACCCATCTCATTATGACTGGGTTCAATATGGAGTGCTACCTTCTCATCACCATATCAGAGAGACAGCCAAAATTCTCACCAATGCCATCTAGTCTCGATGATAGCACTTCCACACTCCTTATCGCTCCATCAAAGATAATTCTCCCAAACTCATGCTAGTAAATCAATGTCTCACTGATAAAATGATCATCGGCCCATCAAAGAGACATCTTTCATTCTCTCACTGACCATGTACTGTCACGCTAATTTGAAGGGGATGTATAACATTAAAGCACTAGGAAAAGGGGTTGGTCACCCTCATGACTATAAAGACATAAGTTGCAGCTAATGCAACTGACAACTGTCGATACTAGGTCAACACCAAAATAGAAACTTGTTTTGAATGCCATAGCTACAAGTATCCTTATGATTTAATTGATAAACCCTAACACCTGAGAGTAGAAATAAAACATTTCTGGGTGCATCCTTCACTTTTTGGACCTACACAATACCTTTCTAGAAAGCTCTCAAGAAACCCAATTTGAATCTGCCATCAGATCCACTACTCTCATACTCATCATTTGTCATTATTCCAAGGATCTCCTTTGCTAGATTTCCCCTTTTTACATCAATGACAACTATATGCCAACAATCTCCCCCTTTGGAATTGATGGAAAAACTCTAATTGCTCAACCAAGTACCACTAAAGTGTTGCACCAATTAGATTATTCACACTATAACATAAAAACTCCCCCTATGACATACATCTCTTCTCTTCTTAGCAAGCTTCTATTTTGCATCACATTTTTCCCCCTTTGACATTAATGGAAAAGGCTACACTCCCCCTGAGGAAATGCTCCAATTTTGACAAACTATGCAACCATCAATCATTAGAATTATAAAACAAGATTTTACATGACTTGATCACACTATCCTTAACTAGGGTTAAATAAATTGTCAATGAAGCCCCCCTTAGATATATGCCATATCACTAATGTTTAGTGATATGTGGTGGGAGAAACTACTCCTAGCTTCTGCCTCAAGTATTCAAATTGTTTTGTAGGAATAGGGTTTGTAAATATATCAACCACTTGTTCCTTGGTAGGAACATACTCCATGTTGACTTCCTTATCTGCAACCTTTTCTCTAATGAAGTGACACTTGATTTATATATGCTTGGTTTTGGAGTGCATCATTGTATTCTTTGAGATATTAATGGCACTTGAATTGTCACAAAGAATCGAGATAGGATCATTGTACTCTACCTTGATGTCCTTTAATGTTTGCTTCATCCATAAGACTTGAGTGCAACATGCAGTTGTTGCAACATATTCGACTTCTGCAGTAGAAAGGGTGACATAATCTTGCTTTTTACTCATCCAAGAAACTAGTCTATTTCCCAAAAAGAAAGCTCCCCCTCTAGAACTCTTTCTGTCATCCACACTTCCTGCCCAATCTACATCTATGTATGTTGTTAAAGTGAAATATTTGTATTTGGGATACCATAAACCATAATCAATAGTACTTTTTGGTGTATCTAAAGATTCTCTTGACTACATTGACATGTGATTCTTTAGGTTCTGCTTGAAACCTAGCTACCATACAAACCACTTGCATTATATCAGGCCTAGACATAGTTAAATATAGTAGACTTCTAATCATAGATCTATATGTAGTCTAATTTGCATCAGGTGACTCATCAGGTTTGCTCAATTTGTAGCTAGTAATCATGGTAGTACTAATTGATCTGTAATCTTCCATGCCAAAAATTTTAAGCATTTCTTTTGTATACTTGGTTTGTGATATAAATATACCTTTATTAGTTTGTGTAATTTGCAAACCAAGAAAAAATCTAAGTTCTCCTAGCAAGGACATTTCAACCTCATCTTGCATATTTGTAG
The DNA here is from genome assembly GCA_007258455.2 of Sequoia sempervirens. NCBI lineage: Eukaryota > Viridiplantae > Streptophyta > Pinopsida > Cupressales > Cupressaceae > Sequoia > Sequoia sempervirens. The sequence continues at coordinate 298,679,073 of VDFB02058242.1, read as the reverse complement.
AAAATATTTTGCACATTATATCACTGCTACCACAAAATATAATATCATCTACATATACTACAATAATGATAGTTTTCTTACCTTCATATTTGAGATACAAACTGCTATCAACACAACTTTTCTTGAATCCTTGTTGTAGATATTGATCCAAACTTGAATACCAAGCCCTTGGTTCTCTCTTCAAACCATACAATGCTTCTATGAATTTGTAGACATAATCATCATTCTCTGATAGTTGAAAACCTTCTGGATACTCAATTTATAGTTCCTCTTCAAGGTTTCCATTTAGAAATGCAGATTTGACATCCATTTGATATACTTTAAAACCTTTACACACAAAAAATGCAAAAAACATCCTAATAACTTCTACTTGAGAATATCCTTCGTACAATAGCCTTGCTTTATTTCTGACCACAACTCCATCTTCATTCAACTTATTTCTGAACACCCATTTGGTGCCAATTACATTCTTTCTTGATGGTCTAGGAACCAATTCCCATGTTTTTTTCTTTTCAATATGATTGAGTTCCTCTTCCATTGCTTTTATCCTTGACTTTCATCCTTACTGGATTCATAAACAATTTTTGGTTCAATTTGGGATAAGAGGGAAAAGTTCACTTGTTCCTTGTTCTTTGCAAGTCTTCTTCTAGTTTGCACACATTCATTCTTGTGACCAATTATATGATCTGAAAGATCATATTTTTGCACATATTTTGTAGGAGCATTTTCATCCTCATTCTCATTCTCTTCTTCCTATTCTTCTTCTATTGTTGCACCTATATCATCATCATCTGATTCTCTCTCAAGATTATTTCTACTGGACTTGGCTTAATTTTCATCAACCCTGACATGTACACATTGTACAATTTTATGCAATCTCTTGTTGTAACATTTATAAGATTTTCTTTGATTGGAATACCCTAAAAAGTATCCCTTCATCACTTCTTGACTCAAAACTTCCCAAATCTTTAGCTTCCTTTTTGATATAGCATTTACTACCAAATACTTTGAAATGCTTGACTGATGCAGGTCTATCGAACCACAATTCATATGGAATTCTACCACTCTTAAATCTGATAAGAGCTTTGTTTTGAATGTATACAACAATTTGTACTACTTTCCAAAATGTATCTATCAAGTTTTCCTCATTCAACATGGCTCTAGCCATATCCTTCACAATCCTATTTCTTTTTTCTACCACACCATTTTGTTGTGTTCTTGGGGCTGAATACCGACATTTGATTCCATGATCTTCACAATATTCCATGAATTCACTTAACATGAATTTTCCACCTTTTTCTGACTTGAGACATTTGATTCATCTCCTAGTCTCATTTTCTACTAGCTTCTTATAGATTTTAAACTTTTTAAATGATTCAGCCTTCTCCTTCAAAAATGTGACCCATGCCATTCTAGTAAAATCATAAATCGGCAACATGAAAGATCTTTCTCCTTGAAATTCCCTTGTCCTCATTCGACCACACAAAACAATATGAATTAAATCAAAGGGTTTTGTAGTGTCACAACCCCTATTTTTATTGTTCATATTTTACAATGTTTAATCAAATCAATATGTGGTGAAATAAAAGTGCAAAGGAATAAAATAATTAATTATATTTTAAATAGAGAATTTATTTTTGCACATAAATGATAATGCGTTGTAATTTAGAATAATTATTTTTAATTGCAATTCAATGCTACCTCTTTGCTGACTATTTTGAATAAATATTTAAATTGCAAACAAAAGATATTATGTTATTATTTACTAGGAATAGATATTCAATTTTGCAATTAAAAAAAATATTTTTATTAATAGTGGAGGATAAATATTGTGCATGGAAAATAAACTTTATCATTTTTATTTTCAAGTTTAGGTTTTTGGAAAACTAAAAGAAAAATTTAAAAGAATGAAAAATAATAATGGAAGCATACAATAAGATTTTATAGTCTTTCAATATTGCTTTGCAAAAAAATTATAACTAAAAATGGGCACCAGGAAGTAGGCTTTGGGGGGGGGGGAGCATAGTAATTCAAGAATAGTTGAAAGAGGGTCTACAACCAACAAAAGCAAGATGCTTATGGACAACTTGTACTAGGGGACATTATCATAGTTGTAAATGGGTAGAAGGTTAGCAATGTAAGTGATCTCTATAGGATTATTGACTGGCACAAAGTAGGAGATAAGTATCAGAAGTTGATTGCCTGTTATTATTATAATGTTCATTCTCCACATCTGAATTAATGTTGTAGGTGATGTATACATGATATTGCTGGCAATGAAATTTTAGCCTTTTATAAATTAAATTTTTAGCTATAGTGGAGGCATAACTTTAGCCTATGCCACAACTAAAATGTATCTATTCCATCAATTTACCAAGGACATTTTCCTAGTCTCATACTTTGATGTTTTCCATAACCCATATTGTTGCTTCCATTTCATATGTTACTCATTATTATACATTAGCATGTCTTTTGGGGGGTTCAAACCTAGGGTTTTTTACTAAAATCACTTTGATATGTATGATTTCTTCTATCATATCTCTCAACTTGTGTCAATGTCCAACAATGCCTTCCATTCTTATTTTTAGTTATTCCATATAAATTTTCATGCTTTACCATGATTTATGGTTGTAGAATGCTAGAATCATCTGCACACCCTAATTCATTGATTATCTTAGTTAGTGTAAACCATGTTTACAACATTAGGTAGCCTTGTTCATATGTTTGCATTCATCTCTAGTGATTTTGCATCAATTTGTATTTAACATATCCAGTAGCACCCAACTCAAAGCTTGTGTGGGAGAGCAATGTGCAACTATGTTTAGTGTGTCGTGTGTTGCTCTATGGACGTGTTACCTCTCACCAAACCAAGTGGGTATGATCACATTGGCATAGCCATAGATGGATGGATTGATTATTTTAAATTGTCCTCAAAACTAAAACTTTCTATGGGACCATAAGGATGTGAAATACAAATTTAGAAGTGAGAAACTACTAAAAGAAGAGACCGGGGAGGTTGATTTTTGGCTCCAATACCCATGCTTGTTCATTCTTAATTTTGAACCTACTCCTAATTAACAAGAGCCACCTTGTTTTATCGTATCTTATTTCTTAAGAGAGAATATGTAAATAGATCACCTATATACATTATAATAGCTAGCCGAAACATTTTTGTATGTAGTGTATTTCATGATGTAGTGCCACCTTATCTTTTTGAACCTTGAATTATAAAATAGATGCATACTATTCTACTTTTTCAATTCTTGGTGCCTAAAATCTACATCATGCATCTTATGAGCTATGTTCTACTTCTCCAATAAAGTCAACTGATTATTTTAATTGATTAGGCAGGCAAGGTTGATTATCAATTTTGGCCCCTATCTGTAGCCCATCATTCATGGGGAATGTTCGAAAACACCAACTTATATTCCACCTCTCTGTTGTCACCTCTTTCCATATTTCTCAATTCGGGCCTATGTATTTATGAAACATGATGCTAGTACCATATAAAATATGCATGGAGTTGCTTGTTTATCAATACAAATTGGGATTTATTGTTTATGTATGTTATCCAATTTGAAACTCTCTCTTTTTTCTCATGGATGTTTGATTGGACTGATGTATGTTCAGGTTATATGAGGAAGTAAATGTCCATAGATGCAATGAATAAATATAATAATTTATTTTCCTTTAATGATAAGTGTTCTTTATAAATAATTTGAAACCTTTCATGGTTGTGTTTCTCTTGTTGCTCAATCTTTATTGTTGTAATGAAGGTAGAGTCACTGTGAAATCTAACATACTGGACCCTTGGTTCATTTAATGAATTTTACCCAAGTAGTACATTTTACATTTTTATGCAAGCAGTAAGAACCTCTTTGTAGCCACACAATGTGAATTGACACCAAATCTAAAGTGTAGAAGATGTGGATGACTTATTCTCTATTTTCCAAAGATACTTTTCCTTCCAAAAGGGCCCAAGTTTCACTTATCTACCTTCTCAAAAAGATTGAGTTATTTAGTGAATGGTGGAATCTATATTTATTAGCCCACCCAGGCTTTCAAATTCTATCTTCTTTATTAAGTAATAGATGAATTATCTTAATAGAAGGTATGCTGAATTCTATGTTCTTTCTAGCTTGTGATTAACTGAATAAAATTTCCTATTATTATTGGAAGAAAATTAATTATGGCTTGAAACTTACTCAATGTTAGTCTCATTCGTTGGTAATTTTTTAGATTAGTTTAAATTGCTAAAACTTATCATTTTGGTTACCTTCTTGGATAAATGATGAGAAAATTATTATTTGAAATCATCTTCCAACTAGAATTTTTGGTTTTAAAAATATATACCTAATCACATATCACTTTCAAATTCCAACTTTTCCATTATAATGGGTCTAGCCTAATTCTAAAAGAAATTAGTAGTGGTTGTTGTTAGGCTTTCTATCTCTATCCCCTTTATTGTGTAACCATAGACTAACTTAACACAAATTTTATGGATTTTCATATTATTGGAATAAGATAGTCTTAAATCTTTTATATTCTTATTATAATTGCATAGGCACGTGCGCATTTCAACAGTACTAGGATTATTTTCATGAAGCTTTATGTGATTGGCATAGATTTTCAAAGTGTACTTGTGTGATATTTGAGAGGTCATTGAAAGTAGAAATTTCTTATTTGCAAAAGCTTGGGAGTGTTTCATTAGAGTGTTGACATTATGTTAATTTCTTAATGAAACTTGGAAAAGTATCTTGTAACTACATGTAGGACGGTGGGGCTATTTATATGTTAAGATTCTAGTTCTTATGAGTATTAGGATATGAAATGTGGAAGTGTTAAGAAGATAACTGTTAGGTATAGGAATCATGTTATCCTCTACAGTTGTTGACCTTATTAGCCAGAAATGTGTAATGAAGTTGCATTTTGTCATGCCGTTGAGGCATCTTGTAACCAATGAAACTTTTCATTAAGCTAGTACGGAATTTTTACGAGTGGTTTTTCATCCCTACGAGGGTTTTCCACTCATGAAAATATATGTGTTATGGTTCTTTGTGGATGCATTTATGACTTTTCTATTTTTTGGATTTGCATTGTAGTATTTGAATTTACATGTATTGTTGAAATGATAATTCTTGTGTAAGCCTACATGGCTAAATCTAGTGCAGGCATGGCCTTGTTTTGAATTACTTTGATTCAATGATCTATGTTATTCCATTTGAATCTAGCGATGAAAGTTATTTATTTACTCCTCTTTTTCCGCACCATTATATAATTATTTTATTCTATTACATTATTTTGGAATTGAGAGTTATAAGCAGTATGAAATATTTATAGACCTTAGATTTTGGTATCAGAGCACTAAGGTTCAATGCTTGGGACTTGAGTCTTCTATGCTTAGGTTGCACTATAGTACATGAACCTATTGTATTGAATAGAGAACCCTAGTTATGGGTGATTCTTAGAAGGTTAGTTGGAATTTATTAGAAGTTTAGATGTAACTGATCATTCAAGGAACTCTAGAGGCATGAGGACCCTTTGTCTTAGTCACATTTTTATATGAATTTATAGTAAGAGGGATGATGACTATTTGATATAAGACAAGATAGATAATATATAGTGTTATTTGATGTGAGCCAAAATGGATAGTATATGGTGACAACCATGAATGAAGATGTGGCAATAAAAGTAAAATATTAAGATAAATATATTGGGAAGAGAGATCTCTCTGATGACATGAAGGATAAATGAGTTGAAAGATACAAGGGTAGGAGAAAAGGAAAATTTTCTGATGAGAAGAGGAAGGAAAATCACCCATGAAGTAAATAAAGTTGATAATAATGGATAAATATTGGTTGAGCCTTCTAGAAGGTAGGAAACCTAAGAAGGATGTTTTAAAGGTGAGAATGTTTGTATCAATACTAGGATTTGGGGAAAGTTGATTCTTGAGCAACATCTAATTTTTACAAGATTTGGATCTAAATGAATCCTTGAGATCATGTGAAAGTTCAAGGTTCTGATGTCTTAATAATCTTCATTGGTAATTCATGATAGAAGTCAATTGGATAAATATCTTGATCTATCTAATGGGCAATGTAGAAGTGAATGATGTGATGAATCATGTGTGCTTGATTATTATTAGTGAAAATACTTGTACATTTGTACTATATGAGAATGATACTTGTACAATAATGCACTTCACATGCTCTGTACAAATGACACATCTGTATCAATGATTGTATTCATATCATAGAAAAAAATGTTGCTTTAGTTATACTTATACTAATGTGAGTGATTCATATTTCATATTATTGTTGTTCTTGTGTGAGCAATGCACTAGAGTAAGTTATTGATTCCTTTTTGTGGCTAAAGTACTTGAGTAATGATTACATTTCAAATTTGTGTGTGAGATATACTTTTGGTACTCATTGTGGATCACTCTAACTATACTACGGTAATTTATGCAAATTTTACCTTTTGTGCAAGCAATGCACTTGTGCAAGATATGAACTTAACATATTTATTGTATGAAATATTGAAGGAGTAATGCTCATTTTATGCAAGGTATATTCCATATTTGTGCAAGTAAGGAACTACTAGTAAATTATGTATTCATACCCTATGTAAGTTATGCACCAAGGGTTCATGCATTTTTGTTTGTTAACTATTTATTCTATGTGCACTTGTGTGTGTTATGCACTATCGTACCATCTAGTCCTTATTTTATGCAATTTGATATAGATTATTCTTGTTGAATGTGTTGTGTGTGATGAGCTTTAAGCTTACCTTCTGGGAAATGATGCTAAATGTGGGATAACAAAGAAGGTGATCTTCTTTTTCAAGATCAACCAAATTTTGTAATTATGCTTTTGCCAAAGCGAGTTGTACCATTGAAATAGATGGATAATAAATGCCTAGATTTTTTTTTATATGTTTCTCTACCACATCATGTATGCAAGAAATATGTTCATTCTAGTATAAGAGTGCATATAAGGCATCAAGCATGCATCGAGAGTTTCCCTCCTACCCTATTGTTAAAGATTTTTAGGTCCCTCATGCAGGACCTGGTGTTCTTTAAGTTAGGAAGAATCCTAGGGAAGTGTTATGGTTATGTGCAAGATCATGATGGAACAAAAAGTGGCGATATTATGGGTATGTGGCTGACGACTTTTTTTTTACCCAAAATTGATGAAACGAAAAGGGTTTTTAAAGGATTCTCAAATTTTCACAAATATAAATTATGCTTTAATTTGAATTTAATAAATAATTATTATTCATTTTCTATTTGAATTATGACTAAAGTCGTGATAGATAGGTTGATTGAAAAACATCTATAGCTTTCAAAGGTATCACATTTTTGAATCTAAACATGCATCACATTCTATGCTTCACATACTATAGGATTAAAAAAGAAAAATAAATTTCATGAATTTTGACCAAGTTAAGGTGGTCAAACATACAATTTTATATTTTTTAAAAGTTGTAATAAAAAATTCATAATTAATTATTTACTTGGAAAAAATTACAAAAATATGCATCACATCTAGACATGAGTCTTCTACTTATATCTAAAATCTTATAAAAATATTATCATTTTATTGTGGTTAGGGTGGTGGGACACCTATTTCTTATTTTTCCTTGAAATTTAAGTACTACTACATTGAAATTTCAAATTTTCACCAAATAGATTTAAAAAAAAAAACCCTACTAGTTTAGAAACTACATTCAATTTTCTACAGATTCTATTCTTACATATTTTTGAAATAATATAGATAACTTATTCAAATTTTTACGACAAGTTGCCTAACTCTGATCTTTCTAATTTTTTTGCCACTTAATGGCTTGTTTTTTCCATGATGATCATGCACACACCCTTATGCTTCATGATTTGGTGGAAAAATCACCTTAACCATGCTCTTGACCTTTAGCTTGTGGAAGACCACTGGGTTATGGAAGCTAAAGATTGATTAAATCTTTTATTTTCTTTATGTAATTCAAAAGCTGGATATGTATCATTGCATGGATCATTGTATGGCTTGTTTAGTCAACTGATCTAATGCACTTCTCTTGGATACACTCTTGTTGAATTTGTAAAAAGGTAAAGGATTATACATATCATACATTTACGGATATCTTTGTTAATAGAAATTTACTTTTTCCAATTATAGATTGAGATTTGCTTTTTGTTGTGAAATTTAGTAACTGGTTGAATTAGTATTGAGCTATTGATGATCTTCCTAACATCTGGTATTATGGGTTGCTATGGTAATCAACTTGAACTTTTTGTTTTAGTAAGTGATCTTCTTATCCTTGATGTTTCTAATCATGTTGATGATCTTTCGTAACTCGTTGATCTTCTTATCTTTTATGTTGTTGACCAAGATGAAGACCTTGTTGTAATTGTTTGACATTTTTTAGATTGTTGAGAATTTTCTTTTGTTAGTATTTTAATTCGTTAATGATGATAACAAGTAGTATGGGATGCTTTTTTATCATCATAGAGGTAATTATTCTAACATCTCATATGAGTAGGAATGTTGAAAAAATGCACATAACTATTTTTTTCCTATTGGTAAATATCTTGGAATATGAAAAATATTTGAATAAGATATAGAAGATTGTGTGAAAGAAATGAATTAGTTTGCATGATTTTATTAGTTAAGGTAAATAAAATGAATTTGATGAAGCCATGATGTGCTAATGAGGTGTGCAAGTGTATGAATTCTAGCCACTAGAATTTTTGTTGTTATGAACACATAGGTGTTTGAAGTAAACAATATCATTGTCAGGCAGGTTGCTTTGGACATTAAGGAAAAATAGAATTAAAGAGGTATGATATTTTTATCTTTAGTTAAGTTGATCATCGGGACAATGATTCTTTAAGGGGCAAAGGATGTCACAACCCCTATTTTTATTGTTAGTATTTTACAATGTTTAATCAAATTAATTTATGGTGAAATAAAAGTGCAAAGGAATAAAAGAATTAATTATATTTTAAATAGAGAATTTATTTTTGCACATAAATGATAATGTGTTGTAATTTAGAATAATTATTTTTAATTGCAATTAAATGTTACCTCTTTGCTAAATATTTTGAATAAATATTTAAATTGCAAATAAAAGATATTCTGTTATTATTTAATCGGAATAGATATTCAATTTTGCAATTAAAAATGGTATTTTTATTAATAGCGTAGGATAAATAATGTGCATGTAAAATAAACTTTATTATTTTTATTTTCAAGATTAGGTTTACGGAAAACTAAAAGAAAACTTTAAAAGAAGGAAAAAGAATAACATAAACAAACAGTAAGCTTTTACAGTCTTTCAATATTGCTCTGTAAAAAAATTATAATTGAAAATGGGCACCGAGAAGTAGACCTTGGGGGGTAGCATAGTAATTTAAGAACGTTGGAAAGAGGGTCTATAACCAACAAAAATGAGATTCTTATGGATGAATTGTAATAGGGGACATTATCATAGTTGCAAATGGGCAATAGGTTAGCAATGGAAGTGATCTATATAGGATTATTGACTGGCACAAAGTAGGAGATAAGTATCAGAAGTTGATTTCCTGTTATTATTATAATGCTCATTTCTACAAATTTGAATTAATGATGTAGGTGATGTATACATGATATTACAGGCAATGAAATTTTAACCTTTTATAAATTACCCTTTTAGGCACAGTGGATGCATAACTTTAGCCTATGCCACAACTAAAATGTATCTATTCCATCAATTTACCTAGGACTTTTGCTTGGCCTTATACTTTGATGTATGGCATACCCTATATTGTTGCTTGGATGTCATATGTTACTCAATATTATACATTAGCATGTCTTTCATGGGGTTCAAACCTGGGTTTTTACAAAAATTGCTTTGATATTTATGATTTCTTCTGTCATATTTCTCAACTGGTGTAAATGTCCAACAAGGCCTTTCATTCTTATTTTCAGTTTTTCCATATCAATTTTCATGCTTTACTATGAATTATGGTTGTAGAATGCTGAAATCTTCCACACACCCTAATTCATTGATTATATTTGTTAGTATAAACCATGTTGACAACATTAGGTATCCTTGTTCATATATTTGCATTCATCTATGGTGATGTTGTATTGTTGTCTCTAACATATATAGTAGCACCCAACTCAAAGATTGTGTGGAAGAGAAATGTACAAATGTGTTTTGTGTGTTGTGTGTTGCTCTCTAGATGTATTACCTCTCACCAAGCCATGTGGGTATGGTCACATTGGCATAGCCATAGATGGATGGATTGATTGTTTTAAATTGTCCTTAAAACTAAAACTATCTATGGGACTATAAGGATGTGAAGTACAACTTCACAAGTGAGAAATTACTAAAAGAAGAGACTAGACAGGTTGATTTTGGATTCCAATACCCATGCTTATTCTTTCTTAAGGTTGAGCATACTCCTAATTAACACGAGCCACCTTGTTTTATCGTATCTTATTTATTAAGAGAGAATATGTAAATAGATCACCTATATACATTTTAAATAGCTAGCCAAAACATTTTGGCATGTAGTGTATTTCATGATGTAGTGCCACCTTATCTCTTCGACCCCTGAATTATAAAATAGATGGATACTATTCTACTTTTCCAATTCCTAGTGCCTAAAATTTATTTGGTGCATCTTATGAGCTATGTTCCACTTCTCCAATAAAATCAACTGATTATTTTAATTGATTAGACAAGAAAGGTTGATTATCAATTTCAACTTCTATCTGCAACCCATCATTCATAGGGAATGTTGGAAAACACCAACTTATATCCCATCTCTCTATTCTCACCTCTCTACATCTTTCTCAATTCAGGCCTATGTATTTACGAAATGTTGTGCTAGTACCATTTGAAATATACTTGTAGTTGCTTGTTTATCAATACAAATTGGGATTTATTGTTTATGTATGCTATCCAATTCAAAACTCTCTTTTTTCTCATGGATGTCTGATTGGACTGACATATGTTCAAGTTATATGAGGAAGTAAATGTCCATAGAGGCAATGAAGAAATACAATGATTTTCTTTCCTTCAATGATAACTGGTCTTTAGGAAGAATTTGGAGCCTTCCATGGTTGTGTTTCTCTTATTTCTTGGTCCTTATAGTTGTAATTAAGGTAGAGTCATTGTGAAATCTAACATACTAGATTCTTGGTTCATTTAATAAATTTTATCCAAGCAGTACATTTTACATTTTTATGCAAGCAATAAGACCCTCTTTGTAGCCACACAACATGAATTGACACCAAATCTACAGTGTAGAAGGTGTGTATGACTTATTATCTATTTTTTAAAGATACTTTTGGGTATGTGCAGGATCATTATGGAAAAAATAGGCCCTTAAATGGCAAAAAAAGCAGAAAAAGCAGAGTTAGGCAACTTGACGTAAAAATTTGAATAAATTATCTATATTATTTCAAAAATATGTAAGAATAGAATTTGTAGCAAATTGAATGCAGTTTCTAAACTAATAGGTTTGTTTAACAAAAAAAAATCTATTTGGTGAAAATTTGAAATTTCAATGTAGTATTACTTAAATTTCAGGGAAAAAATAAGAAGTAGGCGTCTGTCTGACCACCCTAACCACAATAAAATGATAATTATTTTTTTATAAAATGTTAGATATAAGTAGAGGACTCATGTCTTGATGTGATGCATATTTTTTTGTAAATTTTTTCCAAGTAAATAATTAATTATGAATTTTTTATTATAACTTTTGAAAAAAATAAAAAATTTGTATGTTTAACCACCTTAACTTGGTCAAAAATTCATGAAATTCAAGTTTTCTTTTTTTAATCCTAAATTATGTGAAGCATAGAATGTGACACATGTTTTGGATTAAAAAAATGTGACACTGTTTGAAAGCTATAGATTTTTTTCAAAAAGTCTATCAATCAAGACTTTAGTCATAATTTGAATAGAAAATGAATAATAATTACTTATTGAATTCAAAGTAAAGCATAATTTATATTGGTGTAAATTTGAGAATATCCTTTAAAAGCCCTTTTCATTTCATCAATTTTGGGTGAAAAAAAATCGTCAGCCACATACCCATCATATTGCCACTTTTTGCCCCATCATGATCCTACACATACCCTTTTTCTTCCAAAAGGGCCCGAGTTTCACTTATCCACCATATCAAAAAGATCAAGTTATTTAGTGAATGGTGGAATCTATATTTATTAGTGCAACCAGGCTTTCAAATTTTGTCTTCTTTATTAAGTAATAGATGAATTAGCTTAACAAAAGTTATGGTGAATTCTATGTTCTTTCCAACTTGTGATTGACTAAATAGCATTTCCTATTATTATTGTAAGAAAATTAAATATGGCTTGAAATTTACTTCATATTAGTCTCATTCTTTGGTAATTTTGTAGATTATTTTAAAGTGTTAAAATTTATCATTTTGGTTACCATCTTGGATAAATGATGAGAAAATTATTAGTTGAAATCATCTGCCAACTAGAATTTTTGGTTTTAAAAAGATATACCTAATCACATCTCACTTTCAAATTCCAACTTTGTCATTATAATGGGTGTGGACTAATTCTAAAAGATATTAGCAGTGGATGTTGTTAGGTTTTCTATCTCTATCCCCTTTATTATGTAGCCATAGACTAACTTAACACAAATTATGTGGATTTTCATATTATTGGAATAAGACAGTCTTAACTCATTTATATTCTTATTCTCTCATTTTTCAACCTCTATCAATCAAGGAGTTTAAAAGTAAGCATTCTAGTTATAATCGCATAGGCATGTGTGCATTTCAACAGTACTAGAATTATTTTTATGAAGCTTTATGTGATTGGCATAGGATTCTTAGAGTGTACTTTTGTGATTTTTGAGAGGTCATTGAAAGTATAAATTTATTATTTTCAAGAGCTTGGGAGTGTTTCATGAGAGTGTTGACATTACATTAACTTCTTGATGAAACTTGGAAAAGTATCTTGTAACTACATGTAGGATGGTGGGGCTATTTATATGTTAAGATTCTAGTTCTTATGAGTAGTAGGATATGAAATGTGGAATTGTTAAGAAGATAACTATTATGTAGAGGAACCATGTGATCCTCTGTAGTTGTTGACCTTATTAGCCAGAAATGTGTAATGAAGTTGTATATGGTCATGCAATTGAGGCATCTTGTAACCAGTGAAACTTTTCACTAAGCTAGTAAGACATTTTTACGGGTGATTTTTCCTCCCTATGAGGGTTTTCCACTCATTAAATTTATCTATGTTATGGTTCTTTGTGGATGCATTTATGATCTTGATATTTTCTTAATTTTCATTAGAGTTTTTTAATTTACATGTATTGCTGAAATGATAATTCTTGTGTTAGCCTACATGGCTAAATCTAATGAAGGCATGGCCTTGTTTTGAATTACTTTGATTCAGTCATGTATGTTATTCCATTTGAATCTAACAATGACAGTTAGTTATTTACTCCTATTTTTCCACATCATTATATAATTATTTTATTCTATTATATTATTTTTGAATTGAGAGTTATAATTAGTATGAGATATTTATAGACCTTACATGTAGTTGAATATTCCTTTATGGGAAATTTAAACTTTGTTTGCTTTCCTTGCTGACATCCTTGGCAGATGATATTATCAGGTTTTGCAATCTTAGGCATATTTCTAACTAATCCTTTTGAGCTTACCTTCATTAGATTGTCAAAATTCAAATGTTCCAGTCTTCTATCCTATAACCAACTCTCATTTGTTTGGATGACTAGACACATTTAGCCTTCCGATTTGCATAGATTATAGAGATTACTATCAGTCCTTATCCCCTGAGCAATTGTTTTACCATTCATTCTTATCTTGCAGCCTTTAGGATCAAATAAAACTTTGTATCTATTATCACACATCTGGGTGACACTAAGAAGATTATGTTTTAGACCTTCAATGTAGAGCACATCTTTAGTTTTCTTCTTCCCATCTATTCTCAAAATTCCTTTACCATGAATCTTAACAGTAGTGTTATCACCTAATCTCACTAATCCTCCTTTTCTCATTTTAAGTTCAATAAATTTTCTTTTATCTCAAGTCATATGCTTTGAACAACCACTATCAATTGCCCATGAATCTTGTTCCTTTGCATATAATATTGTTTGGGAAATCATAGACATAGTAGAGCTATGCTCTTTTTCCTTCCAAACCTTCTTTGGTTCCTTTTCAACTTTTCCTTCTTTTTTCTTTAGGACCTTTGTTTCCTTTTCAACTATGGGAGATATATTTTTCTTCTTCTCAGACCGACTATTTCATCTTACAAAATTTTCTCTACAATTTCTAGCTATATGGCCAAAATTGTTGCAATTGTAAAAAACTAAATTCATATCAACTAGAGGAGAAAAATAATTTTTAATTATAAAATTTCTATTCCTCCTTTGAATGAATTTACACTCTCTAGCTTTGTGACCAAAATTGTTACAAGTATAGCAATACTTATTAAAATATGATGAGTAGTTGGTCATGGTGTTTCCTTCAACTGGATGAGGATATCTTTTTCTAGGTTTCCTTGGATAGTGTAATTTTGTGAAACCATCATTGTCTATTCTCTTAGTATTCTGTTTCTTCTTTTGTTGATCAAGAACTGTTCTATTAACTTTCTTGTCTTCAATCTGTTCCTTCTCTTTAATAGATTTCTCAACTGCATCTGACTTCTTCTCATCTTTAGAGGCTTCTCCATTCTCATATTTTTCTCTATCGAGGTCTGATTTTTCTTCTCTAAATCTTTCATAGAGCTTTGCAGAAGCATCAACAAATGAAAATTTTCCTTTTTCAAGTCCCAAGCTTAATTTTTCTTTATTCGATGACTTTTGTGTACTTAGCAATTCATCTAGAATATTATTACTACCTTTTAACTTAAAAAATTTATTGATATGCTCATTAGGTTTCTCCAATTATTTTCTTAAGGAAACTATTTTTGCTTCAGGTTTCAAACATCTATCCATCTCATATTCCAATTTAGATTGCATGAAATATTCAACTCTTTTGAGCTCTTCTACATGAACTTTCAGACCAATTATCACCTTATTGGATTCTTCAAGTTCTTGAGTTAATCTATCAGTCTCCTTTTGAGAATTATTTTTTAGTTTCTTGTTTTCTCTCTTAAGATCATCATATTATCTCTTAGTTCATCAAGATCTTCAAGAGAACTAATTAATTCTCATTCAAGATCAACAACTACCTCTTCTTCATGTGAAATGTCAATTTGTGCATCTTTCTGATCCTTAGTTTCTTTAGCCATAACTAGAAACTCTCTTTTATCTTCTCTCATTACAAGGGAATTACCTTTATCCTCATCTAAACTACCATTAGCATCAGAAGCATCACTTTTTGTTGAATGCATAGGCCCTTCTTCTTCTTTCCAAAATTCTTTCTTTTAGGGTAAAACTCTTTCTTCTTTTTACTATCTCCTTCTTGTTTAGAGTTATCCACTTTATCATATGGACATTTAGAAGAAAAAATTCCTACTCTACCATAGTTGAAGGATTTAAAGGGAAACTTACCTTTATATTTACTAGATCCTCTCCTTAGTCTCCTTATGAAGTTTTCTTCTTTTTCATCAATTTCTTCAATGTCTGAAATAACTACCACAACTTTGTCTTTCTTCTCCACTCCATACTTTCCTTTCTCAATAATCTTAAATGCAACTTCTCTTCTAGAATACTTAGCACCTGGAATTCTCATCTCATAAGTAGTAAATATACCATGTAACTCATCTATTGTGAGTTTATCAATTTCTCCTCCTTCTTCAATGGAAAAAATTATAAAATCATATTTAGTCACCATGGACCTCAAAAACTTCAGCACAACAACATCCTCTTTCATTTCCACACCATATCCTGTAATGGTGTTCACTATATCATCAACTCTTAAAAGATAATCTGCAAGCTTTCAAATTTAGTTCTCAGTATTTGTAGCTTTTCTAGCTTCACCTTGGAGTCTCCTTCATAGATCTTATTCAATTTTTCCCAGACATCATAAACAGTTTCACAATGCATAACCTTGCTATTGACTGAATCAAACAAGTTGTTCATAATGGAAAACTGAACTTTCTCATTATTCTCATAGTCCTTTCATGTAGCATCAGTAGGAGGAGTAGTAGGAGGAACACATTTTTTCTTAACTAACATCCAAGCATCAAGTCCAAGAAAACCTAAGTATCCTTTAATCAGAGAACTCCACTTAGCATAGTTTGTTCCATCAAATCTAGGTGGCTTGCCTGAACCTTCCTGACATGCCATTGTGTTTACTTATCCATGATCTACCCAAGTTGATTAAGCTTCTCCTACGGAACCTAGTGCTGTGATACCAATTATTAGAACACAATGATCTACTGAGAGGGGGGTGAGTCAATAGATATTAAAACTTTTAGTCCTTAATTTTTTTTGAAAATTCAACCTTAAACTTAGATGTCTAGATTGAAACATGAACAAATATAATAACCACAAGCACAAGAGAGATCAACACATAACACCAGATATACATGGAAAACCCAAGATGGGAAAAACCATGGTGAGAAATGCTACTAGGATCTATCATCCTAATCTATCCTCACAAGCATCAAAGTTCAGTTACAAGTTTTAAGAGCTACAACCCCAATGAAGCTTCAACTCCACAGTTTAGAAGCAACAACTTCAAGGATGCTACAAAACCTTGATCAGTTCAGTACATAAGCTCTCTCTCTCTCTCTCTCTTTTCTCTCTTCACTATAACTAGCTTCATGTATTTTTAGATTTTTACTTTTTGTTATAGTTATTTGCTTCAACTTGCAAACACCTTGTCTTCACACTATTTGTCTCACTCACTATAGTTCTTCAAGTTTATTTCTCTTTAGCTCTTACATAACAAAATATCTCTTAGGTTTATTCACTTACTACCTTCTTTAGTAAGTTTCCTCTACATCGAGCCACACACCACTATCCATCTCATGATTAAGACATCTAATAGAATTTACTAGATATCACCATACCTTTCATTGAGCCATACAACATTAAATTCTATTTTAGATAAATTAGCTCTCTATCAAACCCTAGAATCTGGTATGCATTCAATACATTCTCCTGTCCATTTGATCTAATTTGATCTAAAGCAACACATGAATCTCTATGCCACTGACCTATAGATCAAATCACCTCTCTTAATTATTCACTAGAGTAGTTGAATGATTTAATTATGTTCCTATGTTGATTATCAAACTAAAATCCTTGTTCACACTATTGAGCCATTGCAGATCTCTACTTTTGAATTATGGTTACAGTGAATCTTCTTTACACCATGATCCTATTATCCTCATTCACTATCATGTCTTAAAATATTGACTGTCGGATAAATGGTCATTCAAATCTTCATCATCAATCTATCATATCACTTTGTCGAAGAGACACATACCACAATCCTACCGATGTCCATCGTTCTCTCTGATAATAATTGATTTTGAGTACTTTGGCCCACATGCCATCTTTCTTCCATGTCATCGCCACCTAATTCATAACAATGATGCAAAATTTTCACACCTAG
Source organism: Sequoia sempervirens (assembly GCA_007258455.2). Taxonomy (NCBI): domain Eukaryota; kingdom Viridiplantae; phylum Streptophyta; class Pinopsida; order Cupressales; family Cupressaceae; genus Sequoia; species Sequoia sempervirens. The sequence continues at coordinate 298,661,507 of VDFB02058242.1, read as the reverse complement.
CAATTGTTCTTCGCCACCTATTAGCCTTCATCACAATCAGGTCCCATTGGCTTCTCACCATATCACTTTGTCAGAGGGACATCATTCACACTCCCACTGATACATCAAAGTCACATCAATGAGATAGTCATCAGGTTATCAATGAGACACCTACTCCACTCCCACCGATATAAGGTTGTCATGCCGATACAATTTGTTGTTGTAGACAAGTGGTCCCCATGCCATCATTTCACCACATGTCACCATCCACTATCACTTCCTACCATGTTTCATCCTTTTATTCATTTCATGACTACATGTCATTCTTAGCTTAGTGGGTCTCACTTCCAGGTCCACCTCATTGGGTCCCATAGTCGACATCCATTCTCCCATCACCCTAACATTGGGACTCCATAGTCTTGGTGATACCATATTGTCTTACCGATGGGTAGGTCATCAGGTTGTTGGGGAGACATCCTTTAAATTTCTAGTGACACCACTCTATCTCACCGATGGCAAGATCATCGAATTGTCAAAGAGACATCCGAATAGGTCTCACCAATGACCATCAGTCACGCCAATGAAGGAAATTTATGACATCACTTGTCCACCCCATCGCCATGTCGTTACATCATAATCCACAACAAGGATGTGGATTACCATTTATTCTGTCTCATCATGCCACATGTTATCTTCATCATCACTATCACCCATGTCATTATGATTGGGTCCCACATTGAGTGCTACCTTCTCATTGCCAAATTGGATAGACATAGCCAAAGGTCTCACCGATGCCATCCGATCTCTCCGATAGCACTTCCACACTCCTTATCACTCCATCAAAGATACTTCTCCCAAATTCCTCTTAATACATCAATGTCTCACCGATAAGATGATCATCGGCTTGTCAAAGAGACATCTACCATTCTCTTGTCGACCACACATTGTCATGTAAATCTGAAGGGGATGTATAACATTAAAGCAATAGGAAGAGGGGTTGGTCACCCTCACGACTATAAAGACATAAGTTGCACCTAATGCAACTAACAATTTTTGATACTAGGTGAACATCAAAATAGAAATATGTTTTGAATGCATGATTGCAAGTATCCTTTGGGTTTAACTAATAAACCCTAACACTTGAGAGCAGGAATACAAAATTTCTAGGAACATCCTTCACCTTCTTGACCTACACAATACCTTTCTAGAAAGTTGTCAAGAAACCAAATTTGACTCTTGCATCAGCTCCACTACTCTCACACTCATCCTTTGTCATCATGCCGATGATCTCCTTTGCCATATTTTCCCTTTTGACATCAACAAAAACTATATGCCAACACTTTTCTCCTTCCAATTTATTAAATGAAATCCATTTCATTTTCCTATCCTCCTATTTTTTAAACTCAAAAATATTCCTGATCACATCCTCAGGATAATAGAAATGGTAGATAAAACTAGAGCTTCTAATGATTGCATTTATCCCTACCATTAAGCCTTTAGGATCATAATTCCTTGCTTGGACCCTACTCATTTGAAATGGTTTGAGTATGTGAAAAATATTATTCCATCCTTCCTCATTCACAACAAAATAAGAAAAAAATAGTGTATGAAGGGAAAAATGTTCCCTTCCTTTGATTTAGAAAATAACTATTCTCCACATCACCTAACTTGCACATTACCTCAAGAAATCCAATTCTTACTGACAAATACCTTGGAAGTATATGGGGTGCAACACTTTTGTCGTAAACCCTAAGAATTGTATAACTCAAGTAGGGGATCACATCTTCCTAGTTGTGCTCAATTTTCAAATCAAGTCTCCTCTCTTTTGGCCTCGAGAAATCATGCATGTAAGGAAATAGGGATCCTTGGAATATTCATAATCAAATCCTTCCTCATCTTGGAGGAAAATTTTCTCAAACACCACAAAACTAGGTTCTTGATTATCTCTATACAAGAACCTAGTCCAACATTGTATAGATAAATCAATATTATCCACAGTTTTGACAAATGTCATATCCTTACCAAAACGTCAGCTCCCTTGTACAAAAATATATGCATGAGTAAGGAATACAACTAGAACCTTACCCCATTCTCATCATTCTTTGATGCAACCAAACCCTCATGTATCTTTTCTTCCAAGTAAGATGAAAATTCATAAAGGGTATTACAAGTGGGTTGTTGAATATGAGCGGCCATGTACATTTTTGCCATAACAAAAAGTAGTTTATGGGGAAAGGATCTTTATCAAACAGGATCATAATGACCTTCCCCTTTCCCTTTATAGTTTCCAAAAAGTGTTGCAATACTAATATTCTGAAAGTTGGCCTTACTTTCTCATATTCAACCCTCAATGCTTTTCCATCAAATTTAACCATGTCCTCACTCTAATAAGCCAATTTGAAAACCTTAGAAATTTTCTCCCTAGTAATCTTTACTATTTCAATGCCATCATAGGTTCTCACAACCATAGAAATTGGGTCATAATTGGCTACAACTACCTTTAGAAGGTCAACATCCATGTAAGCATTTGACACCACTACCTTACCCATGTCTAATATCCAAGGGTTACAAATGGGATATTCCACAATTCCTATTGCCAAACTAGTAGTTTAATTGTGCCCATCCATTGTACGGTATTGTCCTCCCTTCCTCTATGAATTTTCTAACCTTCGTTTGGTTAAAGTTAAAGATTTTTCATGTAGCAAAAGGGAATAGTCAGAATACTAGATTGTATAAACCTTTGACAATACCAAAGAGACCTTGGGAAGATATTTAAGCATTGATTTCATATTGGGTTTACCAGGAACACATAGAGGATATGATTCTATAATGGTAGTAGTGGATGAATTTTCTAAGATGGCACATTTTATTCCTTGCAAAAAGATTAATGATGTTGTACATGTTGCTAACCTATTTTACAAGGAAATTGTGATATTGCATGGATTAATAAAGAGTATTGTTTTAGAAAGGGGCACCAAGTTCATTGGATACTTTTGGAGGAAATTGTGGAAGAATACAGAGATAAACCTAAAGTTTAGTTTAATATATCACCCACAAATAAATAGAAAAATAGAGGTAGTAAATAGGAGTTTGGGTTACTTATTGAGATGTTTGGTTGGAGATAAAGTAGGAAATTGGGACATAGTTCTACCATAAGAAGAGTTTTCATATAATAGTTCAGTACACCTAAGTACAAGGAAGAAACTATTTGTGTTTGTGATAGGGATACATCCAAGAGAAGTTATAGATCTCAAAGACATCAATTTGGAGGATAAGAGGAGTGCACAAGAAGAATAATTTGCATGATTCATGGAAACATTACATAGTTAGGTCCATAAACATTTGGAGGAAATAAACAATAAGGAAAGGATTTTTTTTTTGTGGATGAAGTTATGGTATATTTCAAGAAGGAATTTTTTTTAGTAGGAACATATAATAACTTGAAGATGAAGAAGATTGGACCATGTAGGATTCTTAGGAAGTTTGATTATGGAAATGCATATGAAGTGGAGTTATCAAAGTCAACTGGTATATCACCTATTTTCAATATTGTAGATATCTATGAGTATCATGAAGGAAAATCAAGTGGGAGTAACAAAGAAGTTAGATTGGAGGGGCGTTTACCACTAGGAACACACAATATAAGGAGTACCTAGTAAAGTGTAAAGGAAGACTAGTGGAGGAATCATCATATATTTCTTAAGTTGAAGTGGACCACTTTGGATTTCCTCTAGCCCCTGGAAAGTGAGGGACTCACTTTTCTTCCAACCCTAGGTGTCTGATGGAGGAGTACCATAGTTGGAAAGAAATCATATATTGACTAGAATCATTTAAGTTTGTAGCTATCTCAACAATTCTTTTATGTTTTACCACATTTTCATTTCTTAACTTGTGGAGTAGGATCACTAGTACACAAACAACAATATATGACTAAATAAACTACTAAAAATTGCTTATAAATGACTAACTTTAGTCACGTTACTATTAGTGGTTTATTCGTAGTCATTTATAACACCACTAAATTTATGACTAAACTATTTTAGTCATTTATTTAGTCATTAATTTGGTCATTGATTTGGTGATTTAGTCATTGATTTAGTCATTGATTTAGTCATTAATTTAGTCATTAATTAGTCATTAATTTAGTCATATATTTAGTCATTAATTTAGTCATATATTTATTCATTAATTTAGTCATATATTTAGTCATATATTGAGTCATTAATTTAGTCATATATTTAGTCATTAATTTAGTGATTACTTTAGTCATATATTTAGTCATATATTTGGTCATTAATTTAGTCATTTAGTCATATATTTAGACATTAATTTAGTCATTACTTTAGTCATATATCTAGTAATTTTTATTTACTGGTTTTCATTAATAAAAATGATTACTTATCAACTATTTAAAATATTTGCACAATAAAATAACAATGAGAAGGTAAAAATAGCTTATTTTATTAATAAAAAAGATATTACATTCAACTATGTATGCTTCAAAATGGAGTTACAATTTGTTATCCCAACATGAAAGAACTTGAAAATATGACAATACATTGTTGAGAGAGAAAATAACTAGCTGAAATCTACTCCAAAACCTTTCCTTTATGTTGTTCATCATCTTACAAAAGAATAAAAACATGACTATTCTTTTATATCATAACCTATAGTCACTTACCTTTGTAATGCTTGCTAATCCTCTAATTGTCATTTGTGCATGAATTTTCTTTATATCATAACCTATAGTTCCTTACCCTTGTAATGCATAAGTACATGATACATATTTGAAAAGGAACTTTCTTTCTATGATTGTGATAAAGCTCCAATCATCTATAGGCTTCCCTCATTCAAACTCTCTTGCCTATTGTAGCTCTTTATGGAAACTTTGCCACCACCTCCACTAGCCCATTCCTTACCTCCAGAAGCACTTATCATACTTGTTCCCTTCCTACACAAGGCAAAAAAGAGTCCCTCAATGCTACAATCAATAAAACCAATCTAAATGTAAGAAAAGAAAGTGCATCCATGGTTAGTGTAAATAATAACCTTAAATTTGAAATAATTCAATGGGTCTATACTAAAGTACCAAAGCATTAAGGAGATTTTAGATATTTTACCATGTTCATATCCTAGAAATATTAATGACTTATGTCAAGATAATGACTTCCATGAGTCATTATCAATTAAAATTGCTTGCATTTGTTAAATATCTATCATGAACATAACATCTTAAAAGCATATTTTCTTGCTATCAAAACAAAAGTGATCAAGGTCTCAACTCTAATAAAGAAGCTACCATCAATCTAAGCCAACATAAATATAAGCAGAAGTGGTGTTTACAACCAAAAAATAACATTAGTTGCTACTATGTAAGCCAAGGAATGCAATACAAGAAAAGATTGGAAAATGAATGCAACTTGGATAGCCAAGAAAAATATTCAATGAAAGCTTCATTCATTGAGTCAAAATGTACATATTTAACAATATGAAAATGACTATTTAGTTCCTCTTCTATATGATTGTTCAACTTCTAGTACAATTAGGATATATATAATATAAAATATTATCTTGTTACTTCTAGGATTATGTGCACTATTGTTACACCCCCCCTTAATTTGCAGGGGTAGTGGTAGAATTACTATTTGTGCTACACATTGGGAAACTTGTTTATGGTACTTATTATTCTTGATACAAAGCTTCAATGTTTTGTAAGTAAGCTTATTATCTTTGAAGTAAGTATTGTATTAATCATCTAACAATAAAAAAGTAGAAATCTTAAGTTTTCTTTAAAGGAAAATCTATAAAAAAGCTTTGTTATAGTTAAAATGGATAAGAACTACATATACCAGTAATGAATTTAGAAATGTAATGTACTCCATCCATATGGGTCTTGATGCAATATATGTCCCTGGTAACATTTTTACAAATAGGCATTAGACTTGAGATGCATTTCGATAGGAAGCTATAATAAATTTCATTGATACTATATAATAAATGACATAACAAAGGGCTTGAAGATAGTTGTGGAATATAAATAAAACAAAAGATAAGCACAACTATAGTTTAAAGTACCATATAACAAATAGAACAACAAGGGGTTTGATAAAATGTTGTGGAAGACAAATAAACAAAGCATAAGCACTGCAGGAACTGCCCCAACTTATCAATTAAAAGGTCAACATAAAGACAAAAATAACATTGGCATTTCTATCATCCACTCCAAGATGAGAGTAAGTTTGTTTCTCAATTGTTAATTCTCATCACTTACGCCTTCAAGGAGTGACTAGTGCTTGTTATAGGGTGCAGAAATGAAACTACATCTTCTACTTGTTCCTCTTACCACTTTTTCTTGCTTTGCTTTCCCATGAATGCTGACAAATGAATGGAATGCTCATGTCGATTCCACTAATTTAAGGACAATAAGCACTTATACCACTAATATTTTGTCAAAAATAAACACTTATACCACTAACATATTAGACATATGGTAAAATCGAGAATCAGTGAACAACATACTAAATGTAGGGACTTAATGTGTTATCAACAAAAAATATTTTATTACAACAATTCTAACATAATATAATTGCAGAAGTGTAAGTAAATGAACCATAAATAGAGGGATCACTATAGGAGGCTCTAAAGAACTTGTGGACCATTCCTACATACCATTGTTTTCCTTTTCCTAGTAATATACATTAATTAGTCCTTAGATTTCTCACTATAGTCCACAATAATGCCTTTAATGCTGGATGGCTCTACCTCTAGAATTTTATATAGGTACATGTATGTGAACAAGAAAACCCAACACTTGAAAATCAATTATATCAAGCCCCTTTCTTGTGAAGACCTTCTCCAATGTTTCTCTTTTAATATTTTGTGTGGACACCCATAAAAATATATTGACAACTATAATACATTACTCTCCTCTTTCTAATGATAGATCACAAAGTATGATCTAAAAAATCGAAGCAAAAATAGTAAATGGAGATAGTTGAGTCCAAAATAACTCTCTACTAAGTTTAATATGGACTATGGAAAATTCATGCCTACTATATTACATAATTCAAGCAAAAGATACATGGTGAATCCTTACCATAAATCATGGATTTTTTGTTTTAGTAATGGACCATTTTTTTCTCAACGCCACATCATTTTGTTGGAGACTATAAGGAGTTGTGGATTCTTCTTTTCCAATTGAGAGTATGCTCCCACATGCTTTAAATTGAGACTAACCACCATATTTTACAATGTCAAATGGATCACCACCTTTGTTCTCTCTAGGAGAGGAGACCAAGGAGCATTTGTTTAGTGTCATGTCTACCATGAAATCCATGGGAGGTACCAATTATTATATCATAGTTACGAAACTCAGACTTAACATAGACATTGGTCTCAACCTCAAACTCAACATGGAAACTCAACACTAACTCAAAAATTTGAAAAAATCATGATATATAGATATTTTGTAAGGTACATATTTTCCTATGCATTCCTCTCTAAATCAATTTTAAAAATAATAAAACCTAATCAATTGCAAGCTAATTTGATCATATACACAAGTATGGATCAAATGAATGAGTACAAACAAGATTTTAAAATATATAAATATCCTCAAGTGGTTTTGGTGTGCAAAACTCATTGGTTACAATATCACAAAAAAAAAAAAAACACAACATCAAGTCATGAACTATGGTATGGAGTATCAATCATTCTAACATTTCTATCTCTATGGTGAATCCTACACTCATGTATTGGATAGGTCATCAATGCTTTTACAGCCATGGATTGAAATGATTGATTACAAAATATGCACAAAATGGATTTTACAACAAAACTCTCAAAATATTTGAATTAATGAAGCACTTTGGAATATATCCTAACATTGTAAGCTTTGCTTAGGTTATACGTGCATGTAGTCATGCAGATTTAGTGGATGAGGGCTGCACATATTTCACACATCAATAACCCTTATTACATTACAATTTACATAAATAATAGAGAAATTTTGTCAGATCTTGTAGTTGCAACTGCCCTAGTAGACATGTATGCAAAATGTGGAAGCATAGACAAGGCAAGTGAACTATTTGACATAATGCCTAAAAGAGATGTCATCTCATGGAATACAGTGATTGTGGGATATGCACAAAATTGATTTTCTGAAAAGGCTTTAGAAACTTTCAAGCAAATGCAATTAGCAGGTTTGAAGCCAAATTCCACAACCTATGTCAGCATCCTCCCTGCCTGTGCCAAAATGGGAGCTTTGGAGCAAGGTATGAACATCCATCAAAGCATAATAAATGGGAGATTTTTGTTAGATATTATGGTTGGAAATGCTCTGTTAGACATGTATACAAAATATAGAAATGTACACAAGGCACATGAGCTCTTTGATGGAATGCCTCAAAGAGATGTCATCTCATGGAATGCAATAATTGCAAGATATGCATGAAATGTATTTTGCAAGGATTCTCTCAAAATATTTGAGTTAATGAAGCACTCTGAAACATATCCTAACATTGTAATCTTTGTTTGTATTACCAAAGTATTGAAGGGATTGAGCTTTTTGTCCCACCAAAATTTACTTCTCACTGATGAATTATGTTCCTAAGTATTATTGGAGTATCGAAGGGATTGAGCTTTTTGTCCTACCGATATTCATTTCTCCCTTAGATAGAATCTTCAATCATGTTCTCTTTTGTATTTCACCATATTGGAGAGACCACACAATGATTCCCACCGATGTTCCCATGTTTCTCCAATGAAATCTTGCTTGATATCTTTTATCACACTTTTTGTTAGGGTTTATGTTTTATCTTCTTGTAGGATACGAGCAAGCCATTTTCACATCTTGCAAACACTTCTTAGCTGGCTCCATGCATTTCCTGAAGAGATCTATGTTCCAGACACCAAATTCTCAACTTTCAGAGTCCTTGTATGCCAAATATTCCATTATATAATGTCATTCCATCTCTACCATGCCTAATGGTCAGAAAAGGTATAATCTATCTTTCCACCTTTTTTTTTTGGATCTTCCACCTACCCATTGTTGGTGCTCCAAAAATTACCCTACAATTCTAGTAGACACACCTCAAAATATAAACCTGATGAGCAAGGTTGGTTTAGATAGACTAAGTTGGACTCATGATAAAACTACAAGGGATCTGGGCCACTTAACGAGAGTGGCTAACTCTTCTACACTTCTAGCTCTATTAGGCCAAGTAGGGTGTTCATATAGATATTACATGAACACTAATAAGAAATGAAAGAATATGGTCACATGGCTTAGCTATATCACATGCATAAAGATATCCCAAAGATGTCATTAAATACCCCTTATACTAGCTTACTAGTTTTTCAAACTATAAATTTCTCATCAATTACTATTAGGTTAAAATGCAAGAAAATATATATCCCCAAATATAATATCATTTACAGTTCAATATTTCATATGTAACCTATGAAAACCCAGATTTGTGTAACTCTGTGAAAATAACTAATAAGTGCAGGCTCTCAAAATATATGGTAGATGTAAAAATCAATGAGTTTATGCAAGTTGGTAGGGAATAACTTACACTCATTTATAAAATAATGATATATTTTGATTTATGAAGCATGATTAGTTACCAAAAGAGGACCAGTGCCTTGCTTTATTAATGAAAAAGTCAAAATCTAAAGCAAAATGCAAACTCACTTGTAAACCTGAGCCTAAGAGTTAAATATGAATCAATAAAGAGAAAAGGCCTAGAATTGCATAGAAGTTCCCATCAGTCTAGTTCCAATTTCCCTTAACTACAATTCTAAGATAAAAAAACTTCATATCACAAAACATTTTTTAATCATCCATTCATGAATACAAAAACTTGTTTGTTATTACTGAAAAGCTTTAACAACTACTGCAACCAAATACTAATTAGAAATAACAAGGAAGAAATGTGACCTCAGAGATTATTCTAACACCCCTTGGAATTCCTTATTGAAATGTATTGACATTCACAAATGAAGAGGATAATTCCTTATAACAACCTTCTCCAAACTTACAAAACATGAAATACACAAGATTTAAAGTTTTGAAATACAACATTATTATAAAGACTTGTTTATAACAACCTTCTGCAAACTTACAAAACATGAAAAAAAAAATATTTAGACTTTTTAACAACAACATTATTATAAAGACTAGTAGACACACAACAAAAAAATTGCAATAGCTCCTAAATATGGCAATAGACCAATAAGATTTTCATAGACAAATATTGCATTTATAACGAATGATTTTTCCCAGATCATCCACACAACTGAAACTTGTTACAATATTCCTACACAAGGTTTCCAATGGCCATTCCATACTTCAATCATGCAATCATTTTCTTAAATTTGTTGCAACAACTATTTCCCCAAAACTGGTTGCATTCTACACTATGGCATTTAGGAATTAAATTGACCACAAAACATTAAGTACACTCAATCAATCTTCAAAGGATAAATTCAATACTTGGAGGGCTCAATTATCATGATTTCCGCACCTCATGCACTATAGGAAATTCCTTTGGATTAGATATTCTATAGAATAGGGAAAAATATTCCCCAAATGCAAATGCATAATGCCTAGAGAGACCCAAATTTATTGATTTCTAATGCCAATTAAATGGCTGGAATACAACCCATAACATAGGGAGTCAATCTCCTCAGTTTCAATGAACACTATGGGGAAAAATCAACTCTCAGCTACCATCTTCCCAAGTAGAAAATTGGCATCCAAATCATGGTCTACCTTTGAAACTACTCATTATGTCATCACAACATCCCTAGCTATCACCAGGGAATTTTTTTTATCAGCAAGGCAATTAATACTTTAGCCAAAACATATCAAATCTTCCATTGTAATTTCTCACTTGCTTTGTGCCTCTCTTAAACTTGCATTTAAATCTTTTTGATATGACTTAAAAGCCATCCAATTTGAATTTATATTATAACATGATATGTAAATTGATCCAATTTCAAATCCAAGCCTTATTTCAAGTTGATTGAATTCAACATCCTCTTCATTAATCATGTAGTTGAATCAACCAACCCTATACTTTTCTACTTTCATTTGAATATCAAGAATTTGACTTATGGGATAACCAATCTTAAATGCATGCTTGATCAATGGCCCACATGTATCCCTTAGATGAAATTGTTGCAAGTGATCAACAAAACATCAAGCATATATCTAGCACTTTAGCTACTAAAAACCCATTCAAATCAATGGCTAAGAATTTTTTACCATCAAGGTCTATGGCTTCAATAGATCAATGGATACCCAAGATGTGTAGCCCCTTAATCTACCAATATATCACAATTAAAATGATTGTATCACATAGCCAAAAGGCTACAATCCACATGTCTCCTTCAATACACTAACTTGCTAAGAACATCATTGAGTAGAAAAACTAACCTACCATCACTTATAACTAGGCTCCATATAGAAAAACTACATTCATTACTATAAAACTATACCCTTACAAGAAAACTCCTCAATCTATAAGAGTTAATCTTACTCTGCCAAGTGTCCTTCAAATGTTTCCTATTAATTACTTGGATCCACCACCTTAATTTCCTAAACACAAGACAATATTAACAATTGATATGCTTTGGCTTTGATGATCAATGATATCAATGGATAGTTGAACTACCAAGGTTGAAGGTGGACCAATCTACCAAAATCTACCAGATGACACCACATGGTTCTCCAAAAGTTAATTGATCATCCCTTATAATGCACTCTAACCCCACTCAATTAATGGTCTAGATCAATTTTACATCAATATTAATGGTCAAGGGAGATCTTCTCTTCAACCCAAAATTACTTGAATATCTATGACTTCAAAAGCCAACCAAGATATGTCATGTAAAATTATGTTTTTGCAATTGACTATATACCCTTTGATTCACCTTGAATATCAACAACTTCAACAAATCAGTCGACTACTAAAGTGTTGAATGGTATGAATTATCAAAGTACCTACATCCACTAAAGTTCATTAGATCATACCACATGGTTTCACCAAAACCATTTGATAAAATTGCTTGACATCTATAGGATTTTTTTAAACATCAATCAACATTGAAAGTGCAGATCAACTTGCCCCAAAGATCAGTGATTACGACCGATTGGTGGATGGATAAAGTGTTGATTGGTTTTATTCACCAAAGTGAAAACATCGCTGAGATCCACTAGTTCATTCCACATGGACATATCATATGCACCTAGCCTCCTACTTTCCATCAATGGCCACATTTTGCTCCTCTCAAGATTGACACCTTCAATAGATGGTTGAGGATATTGGTAGCTCGATCTACTAATATGCTACAATACACTAGATTGTGCCAAGTAGCTACAATGTCCACTGCCAAACAGGGACCTTGACATAGACTTGTTGCACCTCTATCCCAATAAGGATCATACACCTCAACATCCCTTTGAAAAAGGCTCTGGTGTAAGAGCACCTCCTAGATTACATGCCTCCATGAGGCATGCTTGATTTCTTCGATTAAGTTAGGGAATTTAGTGTTGTAATAAGGTCCAATGGACAATTTCAAATATGTTTTGAGTCCTAGTTTGGTCATAGGGTCCTAGTTTATCTATTTGGTGTCAAATTGTCATATTTTCTCATATTTGCAAAAAGTTGCAAAATTTCCTATAAAAGAATATGAAGGGTAAATTTCATATGAGAGGCCTATGTTTGAGGTTGTAAGGTAATAGTAGACCATATTCAATGTAATTTGAGTCCTAGGAGGGTTAATGTGTCAAAAAGTCCAAATCTTGTAAAATTGCTAAAGTGCAAAAATGGCAAAAAGGAAAAATATGGAAGTTCAAGAGCCAAGTAGGTGAAATTTTAGGTTTGGTTGATTGGATGGAAAATAGTATGTAGGTATCTCAAACCTTGAGGCAAAGTGGTGTGGAGCATTATTGAAGATCCTTGTATTGAAACATCAATAAAATGTTCAATTTTCTCTTTTTTTTCTACAATTAATTACTCTGTACAACAAATATTGCTGTAATTTTCTTGGGGAAAGTCATTTGGTTTCATGATAATGTGAATATAGTTTCTTATGCACTTGGAATTTTGAATTTTCATTAAGAAATAAGGGTTTTATTGCAGTTTTACCCTAGGTGGCTAGATATCATTATTTTAAAGGGTTTTGAAGCTCTAAAATGTAAAAATGGCCCATTCCACCAATGAATCTTTCTAAATATTGGTGTAATGGTTGCCATGAGTTATTTTATGGTGTGTGTAGGCTTAACTTGTGTAAGGAAGGAATTTTGTGAGTTTGGTGGAGATGCCCTAGTGGAAGAATGAATGAGTTTCCATGTGTAAATGATGCCTAAAGGTTGGAGTTTGAAGAAGGAGCATTAGTAAATGTTGTAAGAGAGTTCTTGGAGCATGAGAAGACCTATTTGAATGTGTTTGAAGTATTGGTAAGAGTGCTAGGATTCTGGAGTACCCATTTTCAATAAACCCCCATGAAACTTGCTAAAAAGGAGGGTTTTTGTGGGTGTGATGTTGGAGAATGGTTCATTAAGTGAAAGTTGTGGATTTTGAAGTTTTTTTACCTAGTTAGTGCTTCCCCATCGAGTTTTGAGGTTGGGGAACATTTTAAAGAAGGGTTCCTTTGTAAAGGGTCCTAATTAGGCCCAGTTTTAGGCGAAAATATGAGTTTTGGGGATGTTGTTCCAAACAAACCTATGGTGAATTTGGGATATGTTTTAGAAGTCATTAAGGGGTATCTAAAAATGGTTTTATATATTGTCTATAGTGCTTGAGGATTGAAGGAATTGAGATATTGAAGCCTATTTTATTTGAAATTTGTCTAAGTGAGGTTGAATAGTGCTCCTGATTGCTATTAGGATCCATGTCGGAGATGCCCATGCTAACAATAGAGACGTTTTTGGCAGATCAATATATGGATATTGAACCCACCATGCCAATCTACCAAGATTATGGGACCATTATCCAATCATCAAACAAACAAGATCAAATCACTTAAATGAAATATAACCTCCTCTAACAAGTCAATGAAAGAAGATAATAGAAAGGTGAAGGTAGAGGCAAAGTTCTTGGCCTTCACATAAATTTGATGAACCAATTTTCCATTAACACAACTCAAGAACTCAACCAAGGTAGCAAAGAATTAAAAATCCAATGGGGGCAAGGAACTAATTCTTTAGAAAAGGATTTAGCCAACCACATAATAGGTGAGAGCACATTGCACTAGATAAAGCTTATGCAAAATTTGATTATAGTGGAAGATTATTTTGTTTCTAGAACTCCACACAAACAAACTAAATCCTATTGAATCATTCTTGGTTGAATTATCTAGCAAGTTTAACAAGGCTACACATAGAGCCAAAAAAAGATCAGTTAGATTGGTTTTCAACACCCATCTCAGATCTTAGTTGGTGTGATTTGGTCCTCAATTGAGCTATGAGCATCTTCATTTTTCATTTGTTAGTGAAATCAAGCCCCACAATTTTTTTTTTCAAAGAATATCTCAAGTTCCCATTCAAATAAATATGAAGCTTATCTACTTCTTATCCTTTCAACACAAGAAGACCAAAGCCTTGGTTTTGTTGGTGTTGACTTAGATCATCCGCGCCAACAACATCAGCTTATCGTTGGAACCACCACCCAAGTCTTGGTAATAGGAATGAACTCCACCAATGAAATACCCATCGAACCATCACAAGAATAGGATACCTTGTCCCGCTGATAGAAGATCCTCACACCGATGAAAAAATAGAACTGCCAATGCATCACTGGAACTAAAAGACACATTCGGTTGATAGACCGATAAGGTGGGGGAAGTCAGTTCCATTTTTTGTAATGTGGTAAGATTCATATAGGTGATGCTATGTCAGACTAGGGAACTCTTCTTGGAGGTTCTAAATGATTTTCCTCTTTTTTATAAGACTATGTTGGAAATGCAACCTAGATCACAATTATTTAGTGGGATTCCAAATCCAGACAATGAGGTACAGTTGTGGAAATTTCATAGAGAGAAGCTACAAGCTACCATGATGATTTTGCCAAGCGAATTTATATCAGATTCTTTCTTAGCATGGCTTAAGACATGTGTAGATAATATTCGCTCTGTAGATAGGCTTGGGGAAAAGTAATTGCTTGATCTTGTGAAAAGTGGAAAGGAACTTGTAGAGAATGAGACATTGATCAGAGAAAGATTGGATAGTTTGGATGCATTTGAAGGGAGCTTGGAGTGGCTAAAAACAAATTTTGGCTCAACTATTGAGTTTCCATGGCAATGCATGTGTGAGATTGTTCTAAAGCACTCAAAGAGTGTGTGGGATGGACTTTTTGAAAGCCTGTTTGTTAGTAGGATTTAACAAATAATAGCTTATGGATTTGCAGATCTGTGTGAGAGACTTAGGGTTTGTAAATGCCTTGAAGCCATAGTTACATCTTTGGAAAGTTACAAAGATATTGAAACCCATTTGCACAAATTAACTATTAGTGAGGGTTGGATTGTCAAGAGAGGGGACCTAAAAAGTGTCAATTTACCTAGGTTGAGTTTTAGATTTATGATGACAAATAATGAAGACTGGTTTGGCTACCTTAACGCTTATTTAGGAACTGAGGTTAGTCAAATAAAAGTACCATATATGAGGGGTCCAAGAATATTCTAGAAGACCTCCTAAGTTTTCTTCATGCACATAGATCTCCTTCAAGGATAAATGATTTAGAACCTTATTTGTAAGAGTAATGCTTCCATTTTATCTCAACATTGATTGTTGAGATTGAAGAAAATCTTGCACATATTTTAGAAGCTCTCTATCAAGAAATGGAAAATGAGGAGATTCCAGAAAAAATGAACAAGGAGACACTAGAACTGACAGTTATAGTGGAAATGGCACTTTTCTTAAGAAGGCTTTTAGTTTCTCTCTGTTTTCATTCAACTTCCTTTCCACTAGTTCTTGGCTTGTTTCAGCTCTAGTTTGTTGAGAACAAAGCTCCAGTTTTAGGGAAAGGATCTTCGAGTTTCATGTATTCCAGTACTGATTTTGATTACCCTCTTCTAGATAGTTCTAGAAGAAAAATACTAATGAGAGGGGTCAGTTTGAAGCCTGAATCACAAGATAAAAATAATAGCACCAAATTGAATAAACTAAGAAGAACTATGCATAATATTTTTATCAAAGCTCATAACATGTGGATATCTTGGAAAACTAAAGAGCTTTGAGGAATTCTCACAAGAGATCTAAGGGAGGATGATTCTTTATCGACAACAATTCCTTTGAAGGTCTGTATTCTCATTTGCATTGCATATTCTATTTGTTGTGGCTTATGGAGTTGGTTCCATTTCCATGATTCATCTACAATGAATTGCAATTCATCACAAACTCTTTAAATAATAAATACTAAAAAAATTTGTGTGTGTGTCTAGAACAAATAGTAACTCAGAAAGCACACAAGTAAATTATCAAGTAGTGCACAAGCAAACAATCAACTAGTCACTCTGCTGAGAAGCAATTGGGAGAGTAACTACAACTATATTTGTATTAGGATTTATACCTTCAAACTGTATTTGCATAAGATATATAATGGATTTTGAAAGAACCTATTCTATGAATATCCTATAATCATTGCACAGTATAACCCTATGTCTTGTAGTAGCATATTCTTGAATACTTGGAATATTGTATGATGATATGAAGAGCTTTACATTGTCAAAGAATTTGTATTTTACCACCCACAAAACAAATATTTTATCTAATTTAGAGGAAAACTATGTAAATTTGGATTGGATTTATCAGTTTCAAATTAGAACTACATTAAAGAATAAGAATGAAGAAGCAGTGTATTCAAGTTTAAATTGCAAAATTTAATATTCAACATAGTCTATCCCAACTAGCTAATCTCACATCATTGAAATCAAATTGTAATAGAACAAAAAGGATTACTAAAAACATCTTTTTCATTATAAGTTAATCTACAAAATGTATAGGAGCTTCACTTCTATACCCACGATCTACAAGATTTAAAGCAACATAGTCAAGCAACATTTTCACTATTGTTCAGTTAACCAGAAAAGACATGTGAATAGAAAGAATGTGCATTTCACATTTTCAAATTTCATTGAATTACAAGTTTACATGTCTCTTTTTAAAATTTTATTGAATTACAAGTCTGCATGTCTCTCTTTGTTTCCAATTATTAGAATCTAATTAGAATCTTACAGATATGCTTCCTTTTTTTCCACTGGGTATGTGCAGGATCATGATAGACCAAAAAGTGATGATATGATGGGTATGTGTAGGGTATGTGGTTGACGACTTTCTCTTTACCCAAAATTGATAAAATGAAAAGGGTTTTTAAAGGAGATTCTTAGCTTTCCACCAATATAAATCATTCTTTACTTTGAATTTAATAAATACTTATTATTCATTTTCTATTTGAATTACGACTAAAGTCCTGATTGATAAGCTAATTGAAAAATATCTATAGCTTTCAAATAGTATCACATTTTTTGAATATGAAATATGTGTCACATTCTATGTTTCACATAGTATAGGATTAAAATAAAAATTTGAGTTTCATGAAGCTTTGACCAAGTTAAGGTGGTTAGACATACGAGTTTTTATATTTTTTAAAACTTGTAATAAAAAAATTCATAATTGATTATTTACATGGAAAAAAAAATACAAAAAACTATGCATCACATTAGGACATGATTCCTCTACTTATATCTAAAATCTTATAAAAAAGTATTATGATTTTATTGTGGTTAGGGTGGTCAGACATACACCTACTTCTTATTTTTTCCCTAAAATTTAAGTACTACTGTATTGAAATTTTAAATTTGCACTGAATATATTTTTTCTTTCTAAATAAACCTAGTAGTTTAGAAATTACATTCAATTTTCTACATATTATATTCTTACATATTTTTGAAATAATATAGATAACTTATTCAAATTTTTACGTCAAGTTGTCTGTCTCTGATTTTTCTGAATTTTTTGCCACTTGAGGGCCTGTTTTTTCCATGATGATCCTACACATACCGTAATCCATAAAATGTAAGATTTAAGTCTTCATTTAATTTTTTCTCAAATTCCAAATTGAAAATAAAACCTAAAAAATCAGTATATCTAATTCAAAACATCTTAATTTTCTTGCTAAAATTGACTTGAAATTTAAAAGATTGATTTTGTGAAACATTTTAGGTACCTTACATTTTTGTCATGTTTAAGCTCCGTCGAATAGTCATCTACATACACCAAAAATAGATTTAGGGAATGCCTATCCTATAGAAGAAACAAGACTAAGGTGTTACAAAATTCCCACCTTATTTTCATACTCTTGTTCCATCTCAAAAATCTCATATGAAACCAATTTATCAGTAAAAGAAACCCAATTATATGGATACAAATAAATTCAAGATATCATAATCAAGACTATGAAGCTTCTCAGAGACAATAGAGTGATTAATTAAGTCAAATAATCTCATCAAACTCATTGAAATATTCAACAGGATTTACCCAATTAAAGCAATGCATAAGATTTAAAACATAAAGCAATGCAAATGAAAAAAGAAAGTTGTCATGAAATTAACAAAAAAAGATTGCAAATGGAAATAGAATATTCCCATCTAGTTGGAAAAACAGTATTTATTGGCTTTTACATGATAAGTGAGAATTTGGAAGATTTTACCATTAAATGATAGCCAGTTTACCATTCAATGAAAGCTAAAATTTGTATTCCCTCAACAGTGGTTTTCAAACTCAAATCTCACACTATATGTAGCTTATCGACTAATAATTTTTAGAGGCCCATAAATTTGATTATTGATGCAGGGATAGATATCTTTCACCTAAAACAACTCAATTCAAGTTAGATCAACCAACAAAATGATTCACAAAATCTCTCAAGTCACCTTTTCAGTATAACTCTGCCCTTTAACAATTAGGTTTGCAGACATAGTTTGCTCAACTTTTCTTCTCAGAGAACATTCCCTCACTCAAGCTTTTGAAATTTTTAATTACCCATCAATGCCAACTTAAACATAGTTCAAAACCACCATAGGTTTCTTTTAGACAACACACTCAAATTCATGTGACTACGCTGACCTAGTGGACCAATTAGGTTTCTTTTCCAAAGAAAGTGGTCTTGGATTTTGGAACTAGTCTTAATAAACCACCTAGACCTTGTTATCAGGTGTCCATAGGACCTAATCAGCAACTTTTAGGACTCCAAGCCCTCATCTAACTGTTGCCACAAAAAACCCTCATTTTCACACATTAAGGGTAGGGTTTACTGGTTATCTATGTTCCCAACCACATACAAGCTCAAAAATACCTCCATCACTCTTTAAAATGTTTTTCTATACTCAATAAACCAACACACAACCTCAACTCACCATATTTCATCAAACACCCTCACAATTCCATCATTTTCAAACCCAATTTCACTACTTTCTTGAAGATAGTCATAACCATTTCCCCACAACTCTTCACACAGATCAAATTCTACACCCTACCATCCTAAATCTAACATTTTATGACCATTCCACTTAGACATAGTGGTTACAGTATGTGGAATGGGCTTATTCCATGTTTAGAACTTCAAAACCTTAAGATTGCACCTACAGGCCTGCCAACGGTAATTTGCCAATATATCAACTTAAATTCAATATAATGCCTTAAAAATAAATTCAAATAAAAGTTGAGACCAATATTCAACTAATTCCAAAGTTATTTGAACAAGAGGTTGTTGTACAATCACGTACAAGAGCCTGCAAAATCAGTTTTGAATGCAAAAATATAGAACTTAACCGAAATAGGGGTATTCCTTATTGAATCTTCTACATAATTTATTGAACTACCTTTTACATCATTCGAGGACATGTATCTAAACTTTTTTTCACACAAAACTTCCCTCTGAATTGAGAAACTAACTTCCAAATTCCAACTAACTATTGGGTTCCCTGAAAATTGCATTTTTTTGTATTACAACATTTGACATCTTTGAAAGTTTTGTCAATTTTGTCAAAGTGGATTTCAAAGTTGAAATGCAATTCCAAGTTGAATGCACACCTAATTTAAGGTGCACAAATTATTAAAATAAAGTTAATTTCTTGTTAGAGAAAATTTCTAGGGCAATAGGTCATGGGTATACCTATGTGAAGGAGATGGAGTTTCAAAGATTAAGGTCAAAATCCATTTCTTAAGGGCACACTTGTGTGAAGGAAATATCACTTAAAATATATATTTGGAATCTTTATATCAAGGATGAACTTGTATGAATTAGAATCAAGTTTTTTATTTTAAGTCAAAGTTACATTATCAAGTGTACACTTGACAAAGGGAAAACAAGCACTCAAAGTATGAGTCAAAATTACATTGTCAAGTGCACACCTCATAAGGGAAAAAGAACACTCAAGGATAGGATTGAAATAACATATAAAAGTTCACACCTATATGAAGCAAATATGTTTTCAAAATCAAGTCCTCAAATCATATTGTGAGGTGCACGTCTATAAGGGATTTTGGTGCAATTGCACCTTAGGATGACCATGCCTCCATGAGGCAACACCAAGTTTTTGATTTCAGTATAATGTATTAGTATTGTAATAAGGTTTAAATAGCCATTTTAATCATGTAATAGATCCTAGATAGCTATTTTAGGTTCACTTGGGCATAAATGTAAAGTTGCAAATATTGACAAAAGTTGTCATAACAACATTGTAAAAAATGCAAAAAAAGGCCAAGTAGAGGAATGCCAAGAGACAAAGAAATTAAAGAGTCAGCTTTAGGCATTTTATTTTCTTTATAAAGGCATGTTTTAGCCTCATAAATTTTGAGGAAGGTTGGAGGAAGATGTAGGAGTGAAGAATTCAAT
Source organism: Sequoia sempervirens (assembly GCA_007258455.2). Taxonomy (NCBI): domain Eukaryota; kingdom Viridiplantae; phylum Streptophyta; class Pinopsida; order Cupressales; family Cupressaceae; genus Sequoia; species Sequoia sempervirens. The sequence goes on along the minus strand of VDFB02058242.1, from coordinate 298,640,628 downwards.
AAAATATTCTGGTTTTCTATTAATTTTCTACATTTCATGGTTTCAACCCATTGTATGACCATTTATTTTGCAAGAATCCACCTCTCCTCCTTTGAATATGAAATCCCTATGAATCTAGTTTAATGTGCATTTTATTTCATTAAAAACCATTCAACATTGTAAAATTTATAAGAAGATTTATCTAGGTGGGTGAAACGTTGTTCTAGGGTAAACATGTAGCATTCAAAATTATGTTTCTTAAATTCTAACCATGGGAAATTTCTATAAAATGGTGAAAAGGTTGTTTGTTTTGTATTTTAAAGGATTTAATAGTTTTAGAGTCTTAGAAGGTGGTTTGGGGCAGAATTTATGATGCCCTAGTTATGAAAAACTGTGAAAATCTAGAATTGACAATATATAGTGAAGTTTTCAAAGGTTTGATTATAGAAAGTGAGTCCTTCTGATGTATTAAAGTTTTGAAAGGTTTTTTAGGAGTGTTTTGATCTCTTATTAGTTAATTTTTGGTGAATTTATAAGTTGTGGCCATTTTTTATTTGACTTTCTTATTAAGATAGTTTGGAGACAGTCTTATTTTGCGGTCAAGAATTTAAGGTTGAGATAGGTGTTTGATAAAATGTTATGAAAAAAGAATTGGGAATAGTATGATGTGTTTGAGAAGGATATTTTATACTTGTTTGAGGCTTTAGTAAAGAGATATGGGCTTGGTAATTTTTGGTTGGTGGTTTATGTGGTCTTAAAGGGCCTAAAGGATGATTTTAGACAATCTACTTTTGAAAGTTGTCTTATTTGAGTTGTCAAGGTTGGAAATTGGTGTTGAGTCAGCCAATTGATGTTGTTTAAGGTCATTTGTGGAATCTACTAGAGGATTTTTTCCTTATTCTTAGTTTGGGTAATTTGAAACAAGAGTTTTGTGAAGGGAAAATTAGTCCTAGTTGCAAGGACAAGAAAGAATAGATTGAGATTTCTCAAGTTGTGAAAGTTAGTGATTTTTTGAACCCCTGTCATTGCGTCAAATTTGTTGCCATTAAATTTTGAAGTCAAGAATGCTAGATAGGCATGCAGTCATTTAAAGGAAGGGAGCTTCACTATTTCAAAGGACAATTTTAGTTTATTGGCGTGCACCTCATCAAGAATTTTTGTTTTCAAGTGTACAATAGTAATTTCTTACAATGACATGTAATTGTGTTAGGAAATTGAGGTTAGTGAATTAGAAAAGATGTTTTCCCTTGTGCTCAAGTGGAAACTTGTGCAAAGACAAAGAGGATTCAATAGATTGGAGTAAGGTTTTCATAAAATGGTATGCCCCCTTATTGAGAAAACCAATTCAAAATTTCAAACATCAAAACTACATTTTGAGGAATGCACCTAAGCATGGAGGTTTATACATTAAATTTGAAGACAAATTTGTATATTTGAGTGCAGACCTATCTTAAGGAAAAGTGCATATCATTTTTTTTATGTATAGAGGTGTGCATGTGAAACAAAGAAAAAAGAGTTTAGTTCATCAAAAAGGTGTCTTTCCATTTATAGGGGGATATCTCTCTATATAAGAAATTCAAAGCATAAAATTCCTTACAAAGTGCACAATCAACAAAGGAATTTTTTCACTTCAAACAAGCAACATATTCCATTGATAGGAACATGCTAATATGAAGAGAAAGTTGTTATAAGACAAAGTTCCAAATTGTTATTATAAGGTGCATGCCTAATCAAGGGGGATAGGTGTTTCAAATCATCAAACACTTTACCCATTTATAGGCATGCACCTCAATACAGAGTGTTGCTTTCAAATTTGAAATGACAAATTGCTTGTATAGGTGGACGTTGGAATGAGAATAAGGGAGCAAAAAAGTCAAAATCCAAAAATACAATGCATAGGTGCATGCCTCTTATTGGGAACTAAGTAATTTTTAAAAGGAAAGCATGTCTAGTGTAAACGATCCTGAAGATACCTTTCACCCATTAAATTTTTGTTAAAATAGGCAAGCCATAAAATATTAAAATACCCTTCCTCTATTACTAACTTGGAGCAGGGATTTGAAGCATGCACAACCACCCTTTGCTTCCTAGGATTTGAAGGCCTCTGTAACACAAACAACACTTGTTCAACATACCCACAAGCAAAACAATATGGAAAAACACTCACAACAGAACTTACATTGACAATACTTGAAGAATTGTTTAAAATTCCAGGAGCTTAATCTCACTGCACAACTCAAAAGCTTTTCTTGCCTTTCCACTTCAAGGGAAACCTTGACTGAAGATGTTTCCACAAGAAAATATAACTCAAATATGGTTGCCTTTAGTTTGCAACTAATACATGGAGAAGAGCATTTCTCAAGATAATCACATGCAAAAGCACAACAAAACATATTCTAGACAAAAATTAGATTAACTACTATAAATAATTCTACCATTGTCTTTCATGTACCAACATCATCCATCTTTTGCTATTGCTTCTTGATCAAATCCTTGAGCCTATGCTCTTCAAGATATTCTAGATAATCCTCTATGTCTCCACTTATTGTATATAAAACATCCATGTTTAAGGTAGAGTGTCAACTGCAAAGAAAAATAAGAGCACCCTGTCATCACCTGCTTCCACAAAAGAATAAACATATAAAAAAAAAGAATAAACAAATTGAGAATAAAAAAACATACCTCCACACTTGTACCCAACATGCCTGTTTTGAAAGTTAAAACTTTTAGGGATGGTGATGGCTATTTCAGGCTTTATTCCACCTTGCCATGCAACTTTAGGGAGCATGAAAACATAGAGGAATTCCTTTTGAGTGTTGAGCTTCTTTATAGAGTCTCAACATCTTGATGAAATAGGGGTAGTCTTGTGGGCAAATATCACAGACATTTAGTTTTTAATGGAGAACCATCAGATATTGAGCAGAAATCAGAGACATGTAACTTTCAATGGTCTTTGTGGAAACAAAAAAGCCACTAAAACTTTGAAGATTTGTTTTTCATATTTTGGTTGTTTGAACTTTTGGTAATTCTTTCCAAGCCCGCAATGCCTAGGCATATTTTATCTAAAGATTCTAATCAAAATTTATGTTCATCAACAACAAAACTTTACTTTTGTAAAGCTTGTTCCTAATTTTTTCCCCAAAAGATTCTTGGGGCTATGAAATTAAAAATTGTTGCTAATGGGTTGTGCTCCAACATTTTCAGAAATGCAATGAAAAAAAAAAGTGATCATTTATCATAGGATGTGACCCAATACTCTTTTTAGTATTAAAATACATTCAAATTAAAAAAAAACAATACATTGACCTATGATAGGAATGCAAATTTTGAATCAGTTGCCCAAGTTGCCCCTTCAATCTCTATGTATTTGATTCCAAAACAAAAAAATGATGGCGATCCCTTCACAACCAAACCAATGTGGATTTATACCCAATAGGAGTTGCATTGGTCAGTCAGAAGGATCACCATGCAAGCTGAGGAGTCATTTGTTCCTTTCTTGCATGGTTGTCAATGATGACTGACCAATGACTCCTCAGCCATGGACGAGTATACACAATCTATTGCAGGCATGAACGAGTATACACGGGTAAGGGAAAAGAAAACGCATGTCGAAAGGGAGGGAAAATGAATTGAGGGGAGGGAAATAAATTTTTTTCTTTGAATTTAGTTGAATTTTCATTTCCTTAGATTGCTCTTTGGTTTGAGTTTTTCCTTCTTGTTTTTTCATTTTCTTATTTTCTATTACCCTTATTTTTCCAATTCTTTTGCGCCTAATTTTTGGTTCTTTCTCATTTGCATTTTCATATTGCACTCTTATGCATATACACTTACACTCTAATGCACATTAATGTATTTCTTCGTTTCAGAATTTAAAATTCTCTTACTTATTTTGTTATATATTTTTACTTTCTCTAATCCATGTGCTATATATATATATATATTAAATTAAGTGTTAAATTTATCAATTCTTATCTCTTTTTTATCTCTCGTCTTTCATATATATATATTAAATTAAATGTTATATTTAACAATTTTTTTCTCTTCTTTTTTATCTCTTGTCTTTCATTTTATATATATACATATATTTAGGGTATGTGTAGGATCATGATGGGCCAAAAGTGGCAATATGATGGGTATGTGTAGGGTATGTGGTTGATGACTTTTTTACCCAAAATTGATGAAATGAAAAGGGTTTTAGGAGAATATTAGCTTTCCACCAATATAAATTATTCTTTACCTTGAATTTAATAAAATATTATTATTCATTTTCTATTTGAATTACGACTAAAGTCTTGATTGATAGGTTGATTGAAAAACATCTATAGCTTTCAAATAGTATCACATTTTTTAAATCCAAAACATGTGTCACATTATATGTTCACATACTATAGATTTAAAAACATCAATTTCATGATTTTTTTACCAAGTTAAGGTAGTAGACATACGAGTTTTTATATTTTTTAAAAGTTGTAATAAAAATTCATAATTAATTATTTACTTGAAAAAATAAAAATAAAATATGCATCACATCCAGGAAATGAGTCCTCTACATATATCTAAAATACTATAAAAAAATATTATCATTTTATTGTGGTTAGGGTGGTCAAACAAACACCTACTTCTTATTTTCCCCTAAAATTTAAGTACTCTGCATTGAAATTTCAAATTTTACCAAATAGATTTATTTTATTTTAAATAAACCTAGTAGTTTAGAAACTACATTCAATTTGCTACAGATTTTATTCTTACATATTTTTGAAATAATATAGATAACTTATTCAAATTTTTATGTCAAGTTGCCTAACTTTGATTTTTCTGAGTTTTTTGCCACTTAAGGGCTTGTTTTTTCCATGATGATCCTACACATTCCCTTTATATAATTTGTTTTTGTTTTTCTTGTCTTTGTTCTCTTGTTTTGTTATAGATTTAACAATTTTTCTTTCTTTTTGTTTAATTTATTTTAACAATTTGTCTTTCTTTTGTCTTAAATTTATCATTATTATATATATATTTAAAGAAAATAAATTTAATATTATACATATTTAAAGAATCAATTGTTTATTGGTGGTATCTCTTGGTTTTTATTGTTCGTAGTGGCATATATTTTTTAATTCTTGATTATTTCCTCTTTTTGTTGGGTTTTCTTAAAATTTTCTTTTGGAAGTTTATTTTTTCTCTTGTCTCAAAATTTTTAAATTTGGCTTAATTTGATTCTTTTATTAAATTTATTGTTTGTATATTTACTTTTTTTATTATTATTAACTTTATATTTTTGTTTTTTCTCTTGTATAATAGTCTCTTCTCCTAGTTATCTGCTTTTTTTTTTATTTCCATTTTCTTCTTGCTATTCATTCACTTTATCTAATAGCTTAATTGCTTCTTTTCTTCCTTTTCTATTATTGCTTATTGAAATTCCTTTTTTTTTCTGTCTCCTCGTGTTGTGTGACTTTCCTACCTCTCTTAAACCATTCTTGGTTTGTAGCTCATCATTTTTCATCTCCTTTTAGCTCTCTATCCTGATGATGGATTATGGAGTGTGATCTAAAATGTTGATGAAAAAAATTGCACACAATCGAATCGAGAAGCAAAATTAATCATTCAATATGGATTGTGGAAATCTTATATCATTTAAAGGTATTTTTTTATTGTCTTAATTTAAGACAATTAGAAAATTAAAAATATAATTTAAACATAAAATATATATTTAAGACAAAATTAATATTTTGTCTTAAATTAATGTCTTAAATCCCCCTTGTATGTAGTAGTACCAAAAGCGATCATTGTTATTTCTATTTCACATTATTAAGATGGTCGAGTATATCAACAAGTGAAGATAGAAGTGAATCAATCTTCGTTTTTAGGGAAAAATCTTCATTTTTAAGGGAAAAATCCTCATTTTCAGTAGACCTGACCATTATGTTTATACAATTTCCATGTAAATTGAATCTAATTTCTTCTAGAAATAACTACTTGACCTTATGTTTTTAAGGCATTGATTCTAGAAATAATTACTTTTACAGACATTACATTTCTACAATCCATGTAAATTAAATCTAATTGCTTCTAGAAATAACTACTTGACCTTTTGAAATGAAAGTATTTGCAAGATATCCCTCAAAATGTAATTGGATTGTTGAAATCATATTTTATTAGTGAAATTGACCACAATTTCTCTTTGATACATTTTCCATGCTAACACAACATGAAAATCAAACTGGCTTCAAATCATAGTTAAAACATTAATGATTCATTAACATAACGAGTAATAAAAGTTAAAGAATGTAAATGTTAATTTTTTTATAAAATATGTGAAGGCCTTAAGACTGCACCGAGAGGCAATGCCTTCCACGCAATAGGTATTTTTGGTGCACCAAGCAACTTAGGCGGCCAAATGGCCCACTTAGGTAGGGGTCCCATGAGGGAGGCTTAAGCTCTATGGATTATGATCAAATTCAAAGAAAAAGAATAAATTTAATATTCATTTATTTAGTCATATATCTAGTCATTTTTATTTGTCTAGTATTAGTCATTTATTTGGTCATTTAGTTGTGATTCTCGATGACCAAATTAGTCACTTATAAATGACCAAATTAGTCATTTATTTGCAAAATACTACTAGTGTTAGTCACGTGACTAAAATTTCTAGTCATGTAGTCATTTATTTTCCAAATTCTACTAGTGGATATTGATTGTACACGATTTCATCTATAAAATATCCATATTTTAGGTGATTTTCTTTACAAAAAAATATTGCTCTCAAAATTCCACTAGCAATTCTCCATTAGAGAATTTAGGGACTATTTGGCTCATATTGATTGTGCAGACCTTTTCCAAAATATGTCAAGCTTAATGAAACATCATTCAATGTATTTTAGGTCCAAGGGGAACTTTCTTGGAGTTAGCACATTTCATTTCACGAAGGGTTATCTTTACATGTTCACAAGCAAGCTACACATTTGGTCTTACATTAGGTTTGTAAACCATTAAGGCTAACGTGGATCATAATTGAAGTTAGATATTCATATTTAAGAACATTTTTTATCCATTATAGGGTAGTAAAGTTAGTTCATTAACTAGGAATTAGTAGTTAGATCTAGGTTTCAAGGTTGTGGATTATAATAAGGCCTGGTGCCAGTTGTAATATCTTATAATACCCTTGTGGCAACTTAATGATCCCTAATCATTTCACATATAAGGCATATTATGTCTTAAGACTAAAATTTATTGAATCTATGATAGTTCATATTTTGGAGAATTTCTTGTGTTATTCCATTATATTTGAATTCACCATTACTTGGTTTGATGTCCCTTTTTGACCCTCCATTTGCTATTGTACTAGGATTATGTTAATTTTTAATTAGGAATAGGATGTTCATGCTAGTGGAATATGATATCTAAAGAGTATCAAAGAAACAAATGCATTCTACAACAAAACACACATCATTTGGTCTAGCAGAATATGGAACAAGTATCTTATGTAGAGACTCTTGAAGCATATCATGATAGACAAGAGAATTTTTAGAAGTTCCTTGAGAGATGTTTAAATAAGAGTAATATAAAGTTACCCATCATGGTCCTACTCTCTCAGTTACATAGAGATTTAGATGTAGATGAAATAATATGTTGATATTTAGGAAGATATTACATATCAATGTTTGTTTATTTATTCAAGTGCTATATGTGTGGGATAGTAATTTATATTCATTGTCCATATGCACATAATAACTTGGAGGTCATGGTGTATTGGAAATACCCCAAATGATTATTATGAATTTTCATGTTGAAGAAGTTCTTTGTGCTCCATAATTTTTTTTTTTTAGGTTTTTAGCTTCTTAGGTCTACTAGATGCTATGGATGTGTTGCTAATATGTGGCTTTCATTAATGTCAACACTATTAGCATTTTGTGTATTGAAGGTTGTATATGTCGAGGATATTGAGAAAATTGTCAAAAGAAGTGTTCCAGGTTCCCAGTGGAACTGTGAAGGTCATGAAGGTGTCTTGTTCTGTGCGTCGAAGATTAGTTGTTGTGGATTAAAGAGTCTTCTATTGAGTGTATCTAGTTCATCCACTAGAATTTTCAGAGGTATGCATGAGGATTTGATCATGCTATGAACAATTATGCTCTTACAATATTTTTGTGGGTTTTGTCAGTATTCCAGATTGAAGTTTATGTGTCTCTATTGTTGTGGATGTTTCTTTGTTAGTTCTTGTTGATTTTGGATTCTTCTATATTGTGCTCTATCTTTGTGGTACGTCCACATTGATCGGTGTGCTCATGGTCAAATATTTTTCTTTGTATGTTCCATTTTTCATGTTCCTAGCTGACATGTTGATGGTAGCGTATTATAGATTTTCGAGGTGAAATTAATTGAAGTCTTTTTGTGTTGGAGTTCTTAATTTGGGTCTCCACTATGTTGTGTCTAACCTTGGTGGATTTCCATTGCAAATTTACTTGTAAATTTGGGATGACATTGAAAATATGTTTTATATCCTTGGCCGACTAAGTTGTTGTTATCTCATGTTGTGGATATATAAGAGTGATTGTTTGAGCGAAGTTAGTGTGTGCATAAGAGTGAATGTATGCCAAAGAAATTGTGGATGTGTGAATAGTGTCCAAATCATTCAATTGCAGAGCAGAGTGTCAAGAAGATTGAGAAAAGTGTGAAGAAGTTGAGTGAAGAGTGAAGAAGATTTTTCTGTGCGTAACTGGAATTGTAATCAGACTTTTGTAGAAGCTATTTTCTTAGTTCACATTTTGGATGGTCTTAATCCAATCTCCTTTTGGATGGTGAGTCCTCTTTTGTATTTGAGCAGTGAGCTCTAGGTAGTGTTCTTGAATGCATGTGCATTCCCCTTATTTCTCATTATACTTTTAACAGGGTATAATATTATGGACTAACATCCACCATGGTTTTTCCCCTAACAGGGTTTCCACATAAAAATATTTGTGTTCTCTATCTCTTTGATGTGCTAATTGTTTATGGTTTATTAATCTTTCATCATATATGAGATTAAGGTTAGAAGAAGTTTAAATATATTTTGTGACAACTAATTCACCCCCTCTTGGTTAATACGTCCTTGTTGTTCCAATAATTGGTATTAGATCGGTTCCTATGAAAGTTTTAAAAGCTTGAGTTGATTCAATATGGCATCATAGAAGGATAGTTGTAGATTTGATGGAATAAACTACTCATTGTGGAAAGATAGGATGGAGTGTCATTTGAAGTGTATTGGTGAACCTTTCTGGAAAATTACAAAGAATAGATGTATTGGAGTGTCATTTGAAGTGTATTGGTGAACATTTTCTCATCCTTTTTCAGCTCTCCATCCTGATGATGGATCACAGAGTGTGATCCGAAATGTTGATGAAAAAATTAGAACACAATCGAATCCAGAAACAAAAAAGCTAATTTCATATGGATTGTGGTAATCTTATTGCATTGAGATATATTATTCCTACAAGTGGTCCTTCCACTCCTGATGAAATCAAAGAGACTAAGAATAATTTATGGGCCATGGAAGCTTTGTTGAGTGCTCTGACAGATTCAAAAATGACAAATGTCTTAGGTCTAAAGAAAGCTCATGAGATGTGGACAAAGCTGAAAACTTTGTATGAAGGAGATTTGCATGTGAAGATGGCTAAGCTACAAATTTTGAAAGGTAAATATGAGAAAATCTCTGCAAAATGGGAAAGATGAATATATTTCTTCTTTTATCTTGAGAGGAAATAAATGAGAACTAAATATGATGGGAACTAGATGTGCCAGTGGTATCTTGGAAGAGGAAGAAATTGTGGCTAAGGTGCTTAGATAATTTCCTACCTCCTACAAAGCAAAGGCTCATGCTATTGAAGAAACCAGATCATTGATGAAGGTGACAAGGGATACATTGATTGGTAAACTTCTTGCCTTTGAGTTGAGCGAATTTGATGATTATGTTCCTAAGACTGAAACTGTATTTAAGGCTATTGTATCTGGAAGAAACAAGAAAAGATATGATCTGGGAGAAAGTTCTAGAAGGCATTCAAATATAAGGAAGAAATGAAACAACGACAAAAGAAGAAAGAGAACTAGAAGAATTGGAAGCACTGATTGTGAAGAGAGAAGGTAGAGGACATGGTAAGTATAAAGGAAAGTTGCCTATCAAATGTTTTTCTTGTAGTAAAATAGGTCATTTTTCATCAAGGTGTCCTGAAAGAGTTCCTAGATCTAAGCCTTACAAATCTAGATTCCAAAAGAAATGTTATTTTGATAAAGAAGGAGTAAATCATGATGAGTCTAATAAAGACAATGGAAATGAAGATGATT